>JAVIWB010004202.1:0-55306 GCA_031893035.1 Dermolepida albohirtum | reverse complement strand
TCAGTTATGTCGAAAATATTTAAAAAGGCGCCAAACAGGCAACTCCAGGAATATTTATATACTGAATGAAATCTAACTTTCTGAATACCAGTCTGGGATTTGACTATGCGACTGCTGTGTTGAATATACCGACAGTGTAATTGAAAGTTCTGGTAAAGGTATACTAAATGTACTAATATTACTTGATTTTAACAAAGTCTGTGATGTTTTCTATGACACCTTCACCTATCTTTCAAATAGGTCACATTCTGTTAAAGTGTCAAATTGTGCTTCAGACAGTGTTTTGTTGACATATGACATTACTCAAAGATCCAACCCTACTCCATTTTTATTTTCTATTCATACCTGTAATATGTTTCACAGTATAATAATAAGAACTGTCCTGCTCATCAATATAGCAATTAACTGCCGACATCACTTTTCATCGTTGGAAAATCTCTGACCACTGAGCCATTTTTGCAAGTTTGGGAACAGAAAATAGTCCGAGGGGGCTAAATCTGGCGAATAGGGTGCACGAGGTAGCAATTCAAACTTTAATTAATTAATTTTAGCCATTGCAATAAAGGATTTGTGAGCTGGTGCATTATCTTGATGAAACAGCACTTTCTTTTTAGTCAATTGCGGCCGTTTTTGCTTGATTTCTTCCCTCAAATGTTGCAATAAGTTTGCATAATACTCGCCGTTGATAGTTTTTCCTTTTCCAAGATAGTCAATGAAAATTATTCCACGCGCATCCCAAAAAACCGATGCCATGACCTTGCCTGCAGATAAAACGGTCTTCGCCTTCTTTGAAGCCGGTTCTCCCTTTTGAGTCCATTGTTTTGATTGTTCTTTTGCCTCGGGTGTGAAGTGATGGACCAATGTTTCATCCATGGTTATGAAACGGCGCAAAAATTCTACTGTACTGCTGTGAAACTTCGCCAAACACTCGATTGAAACATCTTCACGACACTGTTTTTGCTCGAGTGTGAGCAAACGCGGCACCCATCTTGCACACAGTTTTCTGATGTCTAAATTGTCAGATAATATGCGACGTACCGCACTTTTTGAAATGTCTACTGTGTCTGCTAGCTCGCGCACTTTCAGTAGACGATCATCCAGTAAAGCTTTGTGGATTTTCTTCGCCATTTCTGGAGTCGTCACCTTATTTGGTCGACCACTGCGATGCTCGTCTTTGCGCTTGTACGGCCTCGTTTAAACTCTGCTACCCAATATTTCACTGTTGTAAACGAAGGAGCAGACTCACCCAGAGTAAAATCCAGTTCAGCTTTTATATCGGTTGAGCTAAGGCCTTTCAAATAAAAGTATTGTATCACGTAACGATGACCAATTTTCTCCATTTTTTACAAATTAACTGAAAACGTGCACTATTGATGGCTGCCAAACAAATACTAAGCAACGTGGCGTCTTCAAACTTGAAAAATATGCTTTATATATTGTGTAATTTCTAATATAGTGATATTTTTCAAACAACTACTGCCATCTCTAGGCCAAGCCGGGTACTTATGGGGCCACCCTCGTGTGTTTGTGTGTCTATATATATATATCTTGCTGGTCCTTGTGAGGACCAGCTTGACACACCGGAGAGAGGGTGAAGGAAGGGGCAGAGAGGGAGCACACAAACCACATTTACAATACAATATAAGTGTATAAAACAATCACGAAAAATCGCTTTATAAATAGCATAAATTTAACAATGAAAAATGAATAATATAAACAGTAAATTGAAGGAACCACAATTTTCCAAAATATAACTGCACCTCACAGCCAGTCATTTTGGCCCACGTAGCCTTTTGGATACTGTTTGGTAACATTTGCAGCATAAAGTTGGTCACTGATCTTTACATGTGTTTAGTTGTTTTTAAAGGTTCTTTCGTATTTCGAATTAAGAAATATAACTATCATCCAAAAAATTTTATAAATATGTTCTTTGATTTACTTGAAAGAAGTAAAGTGGAGGCTGCAATGGATTTTATTTTATTTTTCTTTGATTTTTTAAAATGACGTATTCATAATGTAAACTACAGACTCTTGGATTTTTACCCAGCACCCTAGATCCAATTTTTTCAGTCCTTTCCTTACAGGAAATTGATTAATTGCAATTGTATTTATTATATAATTAAAAGTAAGCATATTAATCGTTAATGTAAATATTCTTCAACAATTACGTATCAGAATTTTTCATACCATACTTACCTTGTACGTTCAATGAAGATATTGAAATAATTACTTCGACTTTTCATTTACCTTACTTCCTCTGTTGGAATGTTAAATAACGTCTTTTGTATAATCACCTTTACAACGACGCGGTACACATCTTACTCAAATATACATATAATTAACGAACTGTCGAAAATGTAGTAGAAAAGGCGATGATATGATATATTCACAAACGGTGATGTAAACAAGCATAAGTGAAATTTTTGCATTGCGTAGATTTGCCTCAATATGTGGATGCGTGAAACTATTACATTTTTTGTATATGTTGTCCGGTCATAAGTAGATAAATTTTTGTGTCGATTGTTTCAAGAACACTTTCGCGTAATGGCTGGATGTTTTGATCTGACTTCGATTTTCGTGACCTGCCCCTATTTTCTAGCGTTTCTAACTGACTGATCAGCAGTTAGTGGATGGATACCAGTCTATCGCTTATGAATCATGTCACAACATTACATATGACATACTAAACATGTCTTATTCACATTAATTACTACAACATATTGGGTCTGGGAAAAAGTTCGTGGCGTTTTTCCCGATAGATGGCATTGGTTGCCGATAACTAAAGAACAACAAGTCACAGCGACACCACCGACGGCTCGTTTTTTAGATGACCTTCCGAACGTTAGTTTGAGCGTAGAAACATTGTAATCGGTGCAGTGGTTGGAAAGTTATTCGCACTTGAAAATGGAGAAGAATAATGAGAAATTTCGCTATATTCTGCAATATTATTATGATAAGGGGAAGAACGCTGCGCAGGCTTGTGATAAAATTTGTGCTGTGTACGGTGAAGATACTTTATCGAAATCTGTTGCGCGGAAATGGTTCGCTCGCTTTCGTTCTGGAAATTTCAATGTGAAAGATGAGTCACGCTCCGGTCGTCCAATCACTGAAAAATCTGATGAAATTCTTGAAAAAGTCCAACAAGATAAGCATATCAGCAGTGTCGATATTGGCATGGAGCTAGGCATTGACCACAAAACTGTTTTGAACCATTTACACACAGCTGGTTACAAAAAAAAGCTTGACGTATGGGTTCCTCATGAGTTGAGCGTGAAAAACATGATGGACCGAATTAACATCTGCGATGCGCTGCTGAAACGGAATGAAATCGAGCCGTTTCTGAAACGTTTAATAACCGGAGATGAAAAATGGATTACGTACGATAATCGGAAGTGTAAAAGATCGTGGATAAAGGATGGTGAGCCGTCACAAGCGTTCGCTAAGCCAACATTGACGCCAAAAAAAGTGATGCTGTGTGTATGGTGGGACTGGAGGAGAATCGTCCACTACGAGCTACTTCCAACTGGTCAGACGATTGATTCTCAACTCTACTGTGCACAACTAGAGAGATTACGCCAGGCGATTGAAAGAAAACGGCCCGAATTGATTAATAGGAAAGGTGTTGTCTTCCATCATGACAACGCCCGACCACACACTTCTTTGATGACCCGTCAAAAATTGAGAGAGTTTGGTTGGGAAGTTTTGATGCACCCACCTTACAGTCCGGATATAGCACCCTCTGACTATCATCTGTTTCGATCTCTGCAGAACTCTCTCAATGGAATTAAGTTGGTTTCAAAAGAAGCCTGTGAAAACTACTTGATTCAGTTTTTCGACCAGAAACCACAGAAGTTTTTCACCGATGGGATCATGGATCTACCAAAAAAATGGCGAAACATTGTCGATAATAATGGAGCATATTCGGTTTAAATGAATTCGTCCACGCGCCATGCGGGGACCAGTTGAATTTTACTGAAAAAACGCCACGAACTTTTTCCCAGACCCAATATTTGAAATTTTGTTCAGTAAAATTTGTTCTTTTGTTAGAAAACGCATCTCGAAATTTAGAAAAGCTTCATTCAACATCACAACCAGAGAGTGGCCCAATTTGATAATATGATCTAAATTAACAATATTTATTACTGACTTTGCTATGTTTGCTATGACATTTTCACTTCCAAAAAATTTAAAAATCGTCAAGTTCGGATTGTGAGCAAAAACCGCATCTGTTTTAGTAATTCCTTTATTTAGTTTTAGCATTCGAGCTTCGAAATACTTAATTTTATTAGACAAGTCTCTAAACTGTTCATTAAGGAAAACTAAATTTTGTTTTAAAGTTGATTCTGGCAAAACGGTTACAGTGAGTTATACTTTGTGCATCTTTATCTAAAGCATCCATCATACTTGCAATATTCTCCACATTATCAGCATAAAATGTACATTCTTCTGATCATCTCCCCTATCTATAATAGTTAAAACTGGTGACGGGGATAAGGGACACGATATATTTCTTTATATAGGGCAACTCTGGCACTTTTAAGAAGACCTTAAACTAATAATTAATTGGTGTACTTCGGTAAATTCACCTTTAATAAATTCTGCAATTCCATACAATGCATGTAACATGTAAAAGGTTTGAGTATGTATCTTTCAAGAATTTACCAGTTTTTATCATATATGAAGCGGCATCACTCATTAATAACAAGACTTTTGTATTATCTTCGACAATTTCTCCAACACTTTTAATAATTACTACTGAAATAGTATTGGCATTATCTCGTTGATCTATATGGGTTGCTGTGGTTTAAGAATGTTTTTCCTCAGTATGTGTTTGAATTTCGACGGTGTAAGTCTAGTACGTATTTTGGCTTTGTGAGGATTTTGTCGTGGTTCCAGGTGCGATACTGTGATTAATTATCTGCTGATGATGACAACTTAGCTGTCGAAGCACGTATACAAATATCAAAATTATTGTAGAAAAGGGTTACATCAACCTTAATTGAATGAGTATTTTTTAAATTAGATATTGGTTCCATTTTTAAATATCTAAAGTTTATACTTTATTCTTAAAAAAAGGAAATTATCTCTAAAAGAAATATGTGAACTTTAAATCCTGAAAGAGCTTTTGCGCTATTCTATATATCTTTGAATTTAAATAATTACACATTAATATTTTGTTTTCGTTCATTTTGTGTGTCAACACTGTATAATCATTAACTCGATATATTTTTAAATACAATTGTTTCAGATTCTACACAAGCAAATATGTACAAGACATATAGCTATTGTAAATGGCAGCATACCAAAAATAACAGGCTTTGGATTAACAGCTTTTTATAAAGATGGGAAAAGCCCAAATTGTATTAGATGGACAGCAAGAGAAGTTCTTAAAGGTCAACATTTTACGTATAAAAGTGACATTTGGTCGTTTGCTTGTTTGTTTTGGGAGATATGTACTTTAGGTACTTAAAATTACATATTTATAATTAAGAGAATTTTCATGTTTGTGTCTTTATTAGGTGCTACGCCCTATACTAGGGTACCAGATACTGAAATTGTAGAAAGTATCACGAAAGGCTTGTTGTTAGAGCGACCTATATACATGGATGAATCTCTGTATCAAGTATTATTAAATTGTTGGCAAATGAATGTCAATGAACGACCGACGTTTAAGGATTTAGCGACCTGTTTAGAAAGTTTACGCAATGATAGTTTTACGACATATTTGACTTTCAAATTATTTAGTAACTTTAAATATGAACCATTGCAAATCAATCAAGAATTGAGTAATTCAATGCTTTGAAACTTTTTAACTTCGTTAATTTATAATTTTTTTTTTGTAAAATCTATCTACATTACAAAACGCAATCAATCGTACCATACAATTTATGCGAATTATTAATTCATAAAAGAAAAACATTGTTTTTATAACATGTATGTCACAGATTTTTTGATATTTAACTTCTTGTGCCTTAAATTTCTTCTATTACTGCGCTATGACCATAGACTTCAGAACAATTTTCGCATACTATAAAAAATATATTGTGATGAATTAAGTGAAAAATTTAAGTTTTCATGTTCAATCCAAGCTATAGGTTTGATCTATTACTCTGCAAAGGGTCTGTTTTTGTTCCGCTACCGTTCTCAGAAATATTCTGTTAAAAGTTTTTTCGCAGCAGCAGTTTCATAGTACTGATGGCTAAGAAAGGTGATCAGATTAAAAAAAACTTTCGCCAACTAGCCATACATAATCATCGCCACAAGGCTTGCTAAGATATCTAGAAAAATTGACTGAAATATCTTAAGGCGATGAATGCTATATACGAGCTGTTGATGAAATCTTAATATGTAGCTTTTTCTTATAGTCATAACCAAATTTGATTTTTATAAAAGCCTGCATTATTTTCTAACTTTATTTGCACAGCATGTTACTAACATTGAATAATACAATTCACTTTCATAATGTAGTAATTAGTTTTTGCTTAAACTATCCTTTTTTATATATTATTATAAACTATATCTTGAGGTATCATTAATCTCATATATTGAAATTGTCCAGAAATATATGCTACAATTTTAATGTTTTGGCATTAAAACCCTCTTTCAATTATTCAAAGCTATACTATATTGTTTTATACATTTCACTCAAAGCGTATTACATATCAAACAAAATTGAAGGCATATATGTAACTTAAATATAATGCGGTGATGTAATTAAATATTTAAGAGGTCTCGTTTAACTTTCTAGTATAACTTTTTTATATTGATGACTGTATACGTGTATGTACATTATTTTGTAATATAAGATTTAATAAATTTATATGTCATGTGTTCAGTATTATTCTTTACTTTTTTTAATATGTTTATAAGTATTCTAGTAAGAGTGTGCAATAAAAAAATTTTAGAATTAATAGATAAAAGATCATACAACTGATTCAGTATTCATCATACAATATTTAAAATAACGTGTATCGCGACAACCTTACTTGTATGACAGTTATACAAAGAATTACACAAAACAGATGATAATAGATCATCAGCAAGCTCACCTCGCTTAACCCATTTATTCACCTCTTTCATTTTAACTCCAGACGTTATGTTTTAAGTACTACACTAGCAGTAAGTTTTGCTTTATTTAATGTTCGAATTTAAAGCAGTAAACAGATATATTACAAACGTAATTATCACTACGAGATGTTTTTAAGTAGCTTTTTGATATAAAAAGAACAAGTGCATTTTTTCAACTATTTTATTTTATACGAAAGCATGTACCTTAATTTACTTATCAACATAATTACCACTAATACTAAGGCACTTTCATCCCCAAAAATCTACCGAATGATTTACCAAAATTTCTAAAACTTGCGGATGTAACGTCCCGTCCTGCGCTTCGTAGGACAATAAACGGTCGTATTTTCACCTGAAACGATTCCTTTGCTTTACTTCCAGGGTGCTAAAACTAGCTCAAGAAAAAACTCGGAGAGTAGAAGGAGGTTTCTGTTAATAATATCTAATAAGACGCCACAGTATTGTTACCCTGAAAGTTTTAAGCCAATACTGAAGCAAAAGGATCCAAAAAATACGTTCGGTATTTAGTTAAAGAAAAAAAGGGGAGGGTCTTTTTTATAAAAATAAACAAGTTTATTGCGTTTGTTTCAATATCTTGCAATACACTGTATTTCAAAATGTAGACTATATAGATATTAAAAAAGGAAACGTCTACTTAATCATCACCATCTATACGTATAGTTGGTTTACACTAGTACAAAAAAATTCTTTTATACAAGTGCCACTTAATGAGCACTTCCCAACAACAAAAAAAAAAGACTAACAATACATCACTTAAGAAAATAATGTTCAGTTCACTATTGAATCAATAATTACATTAAATAACACACTAGGTGGCGTAAGTTAACTGTGGTCTAAGAAGACTAAAAGATTATGTGAAAGGAAAGAAACTATTGTAATTTGTAATGTTTTAACCCATTTTCTTACTATTATCACGGTTATAGTGTTTTCTCTATACACCACTAATCTACCGGTGATTTTCAGCCGCTTTCACGCCTTTTGCATGCAGAAAACAGAGCACAGCGTTTACATCACAATCGGCGTGATTTTCAACAAACATAAACACGAACGAATGCTTCTGTTGTGGCGTCTGTAACTAATCAACAGCGCGTATGCTAGAAAAGACCCCAGTAGCCATACTTAAATGTATTGTATTTCTTAAAGAAACCCATCCAGTTCATCACTTTTCAAATTAACTCTTACGAATTTAACTAGATGATGCAAGCGTTTAGTTTTTGTTATTCGAATCGAGGAATTTTCAACTTGTGTGGTTTCTAAAACTAGGTTAATTTTAATTCAGTTTCCTTGGGTGTTATGTTTTTCCTGTTTAATATATAGTATTATATATTCTATAGTTTCCTTGTGTAATATTATAAAAAGTAAGTGCATGGTACATATTTCATTTTTTGTTATTTCACGGAATAAAAATATTTAATATAATTAGAATATGTCCGTGCCAATAAAGTATCTCTTTAGGCATCCAAAAAAGAAAGAAGGTGGATCACTTTTCATATCATACTATTTTTAAAAAATGCCAAATGGTGAAGTTCAGCTTTGCAGCTGGTCAATATACTTAGAAGTTCAAGATTCAGTATTTTGCTGTTGTTTTTTATATTATTTTCCAAAATAGGAAAAGATCAATCGACAACATGGTATATTTTTAATAAATGGAGAAAACTCGTTTATAATTTGAGATCATGAGATTGGTTATTTTAATTCTTTTATTGTTTGGTAAGAATTAGAAAGGCTTAATTTATGTTCGATCATTGACCAAACAAATCAAACCAACCTAAATAGAGCAACGTAACGTTAAAACTTATTATTTCAAAGAATCATAGGTGTTTTTGTATTTTTATCCAGTAATAATCTATTTTTTCGAGGAGCTCCTGAAATAATAAAGGCGCCGAATAATGGAAAAAACAAAAATTACGCATTGTTTGGCGCATTAATGTCCAGATTATTATGGTGATGGGTAAATAAAATTAAAGATACTGTATTAAAACAGACACATATTACAGTTTTCAAATGGATTGTACTCCTTTCAGAATCATTATTTACATTATATTACTATAAAGACTGTATACCTCTATATTTTTCCATTCATAATTAAAGGTGTAGTGCACATGCCAGATAAATAAAACACGAGACACACTCGATCATCCCTAAGATAAACATAATTGAAAATTAAAATCGGGTATTAAGCGGGTATGTATATACTACATATTTATGATTTTTAGTTATATGTTATTTCATAAGTTGTTATTTATTAACAAAACTTATCTTTAATAACGAGGGGAACTAAACGTAAGCGTAGTAGTTTAATTTGAAAATGAAGAAAGAAAGGTTGTGAATTGCATGTACCAGAATATAGATTTTGTGATCCTGAAACAAAATTAAGAGAACGCTTTGAAAGAGATCACAAAGATCTTATTTTTTGGATGAGGCTTGTGAAGCTGGATGTGGTGTATATTTACCAAACGAAATCGGAATAGGGAATATATTGACGAACAACTGCGAATTAAAGAAAGCGAGCAAAATTTTTTTTATAATACATAGTAATAGTAATACTATGAAAGTATATATGAGGAACACGGTGAAAGTCATTTTTTGAATATAATCAATAGATTTTGTTCGATCTTTAATGGAGAGGTTAGACAACCAAGCTTACGTGAAGGGATGAAATACACGTGACAATTTTGACCTGACATTATTTTTCTACAATTTCGTTGATCCACGTTTGGTGTTATTATCACATTAAAAAGGATTCATTCAGTGTGTTTATTTTATTAAAAGTGTATTCAGTAATTAAGTTAAAGCCTATACAGATTCTTTGTTTGGATTTCATCGTAGAGTAATCGACAAAAATACTTCGGTTGTAAGTAATATTGTTGATATATATAAACAAAATTAGTGCTATTAATATTATCTGCATAGTGGATGATTGTTATATAAATGGGGAGTTATCTCATTAATATCGTTTTTATCAAAATGTTCCACATAATAGAAATGTTCCAAATAATAGAAATTCCGGATGAGAAGAGTTATACATATGCCTGTAAATACCAATGTATTAAGTAACATTATTATTTGAGCTGTTGATCAGGCAGAACATCTAATTGATTTAAGAGGTGAAGGGTTGATATTATATTTGCACATTAGGAGAAGAATAGTATTATGGAATGGTTTTAATTAATGTGGGGTGAAAGAGTAATATTGACAATAAATTGTGGAGGAAAACGAGAAAGTCTGTATGATGATCAGGGAATAAGTTGTTGAGTGTGGCTGGTACGACAATGGTCTATAATTATTTAAGTAATGACAATAGAAAATTTTTGGAGAGCTTGCCTTATAACATTATTTGAATAATGCGAATGTTTGTAATATATAAATGGAGAATAGTTTGTTCACAAGATCTTATGTAAATTATAGTTAACATATATATGAAGTAATACATAAATAACGAACAATTTATTAACAAACCCTCCATTAATTCGAGTTATCAAATAGACGAAGTAATATTTAAATAATGAACAATTTATTAACAAGCTCTTAATTAATTATAGTTAACAATTATATGAAGTAATATTTAAATAATCAGCAATTTATTAATAAGCTCTTAATTAATTAAATTAAGGCTGTAAACTAAGTATGCAAATTGAATAATAAATGACTGGCTAAAGAGTCAATAATTAGTTGAGGCGATTAAATATGTGCAATGTTTGAATAAACGATGTCTATAATTATCTTCCGTTTAACGAGCTAGTCGTTAAACTTAAACTGTAGCATAAAAGTAACATTCTAGGATCTAATAACTCTCAAACTAGCCCATAATTAGCCTGAATGGTTGCTTATAAACTAAATAATATCTCTAAATAAATAATTATTTCTAAAATATTGCAATTCTACTATGTACGGCGATGTCTGCAAAATAAGATAAATTGTGCATGCAACAGAAGATATTTTTCTTATAGTCCAAGTTATGTGAATAAATAAGAAAATTTTGGTTGAAATCTGCCCACAGGAAAATGCTCCACTTTAGATGTAAAGTCAATTTTAGTCTTTAGATCCCCATGAAAATGTTAGTCGTTTTTGAAGATTATAATTAGGTGTCTATAATCTTCAAATACGATTAACATGTTAAACGTATCACAACAATTGTAATAGCGAACAAATACGAGGGTAGCCGTTTATATTTCGGGAATAGCAAACAAAAAAGAATTTTTTACTATCGAAAATAGTTTTATTGCTTTTCAAAACATTCTTCTTGAAAATCAATGCACTTTTGCATTTGTTTAAATAAATCCAAAAATCATTGCTGCCACTGTGAAGGCGGTATCTCCAAAATATGAGTTTTGAATGCCTCAACTGCCTCTTCCGGCGTAGAAAACCGTTGACCACGAAGTTTATTCTTAACGTGTCAGAACAAAAAGAAATCACAGGGTGCTAGATTAGGGCTGTACGGCGGATGGCTCATCAATTCAATGTTTTGCCCGGTCAAATATTCAATTGTTTGAATCGACCTGTGAGAGCTCGCATTGTCATGATGGAGAATGATCTGTCGTTTTCGGTTTGTTTTCCCCATTTCTTCAAAAACTTTTGGCAAACAAATAATTGTGTACCATTCGGAATTGACCGTTCTACAACTCTCTAAAGGCACGGTTGCAACATGACCGGTTTTTCCAAAAAAACAGGCGACCATTTGTTTTGATGTGCTTCGAGCGCGAACAACTTTTGTTGGTTTTGGCTCATCTTGGAATACCCACACAGTGTTGTTTACTATCGGGTTACTGTCTACTATCGCGCTCATACGTATAGATCCAAGATTCATCACTTGTGACGACTTTATAAATGTTCTTTGGAGCACCGACATTGTATTTTTTGTGCATTTCTTGGTACCAATCGACGCGAGTGCTTTTTTGAGCGGTTGTCAAATTATGTGGTATCCAACGTGAACATAGCTTCTTAACGGCTAAATGTTCATGCAGGATCTTATGCACGCTGGTGTTACTAATACCTAGAGATGCCTCGATCTCACGGTATGTCACATGACGGTCTTGCATTGTCAATTCAGACACTGCATTAATGTTTTCCGACACAACGACATTTGTGTCGAAAAACGCCGTTCAAGTCTAAATTCACTATACCAACGATATACTGTAGTTGTCGATTGTGCTTAATCACCATATAAAGAATTCAGCTCGTCGATGCATTCTTGTTGAGATAATCTACTTCAAAAGTTAAGAAAAATAATTGCACGAAAATGTTCGTGAGTTAATTCCATTTTTTCGCTGACATAAAATTTTCAAGTTACTGTCAACAATAGAAATAGCGACCGGATAATAAAACTGTCAAGGTAAATATATTGTCAAAAATGACAAACTTCACGATACAATCATCAGATCGGAGCCAACACTAATAGTGTTACAAGTTCCCGAAATATAAACGGCTACCCTCGTACTATTACGACTTGATGTATGAAGTTAAAAATTGATTGTGTGGTATAGCGAATGCCAAATACGAAGGTTATATACTCAATGACATTAGAATTGTTACACCTAGAAGGAACAATTTCCTGGAATTGTGCTTTTGACAACAGAATGACTATATTGACAGCTTGTTATGATAACAATTGTATCGTTTTATGTTTGACAGTTTTTGCAAAAAAAAAGTTTTTTCTTTTATTGAGTTGTTAAGAAAACGGTTTATCAGAGCTGATAAGTACAAGTTTTTTTTTTCAGTTATTGTGTCTTCGCCTACTTCTGTTAAGCGTAACAAAATGCCTCCAATTCGAAGGCGTCAACAATATCACCATCTTAGTGATTTTGACAGGGGTAGAATTGTTGCTTTTAGAGAAGTCGGTTTGGCCTACCGCGAAATTGCCCGCCGTGTTGGTTCCACTGCAATGACGGTAATGCGTGTGTGTAGGGTGTGGACAGAAGAAGGTAGAGGAACACGAAGCAGACCAACATGGTGTCTACAGCTACGGGGTCGCCAAACACATTATTGATTTTTTTTCAAATTAATGTTAATAAAATTTCTTGGAAATCTGATCGTTTCATTCTTGACTTAAGCTTATCACATTACCAAAAAATCACGTCCAGGAAATTATTCCTTCTAGGTGTAACACTTCTAATGTCATTGAGTATATTTTAAATAAGGTCCGTTCGTGAATTAGAGTGAGAATGATGCGCGATTGCCGCTGCGCGCATCCACTTTTGCTGCCAGCATGTTTTGCGCGCGTTTAGATGCTATTTGCAGCCGCATCGTTTATCTGTGTGCTGAGCTATAGAAGTTTATAATGTTTAAGAAAATTGATTCATCCGCCGACTGTGAGGTACGATCTGTAATTCGATTCTTGAGTGCAAGAAACTCGTCAGCAGCGGAAATTTATTGTCAGATTTGTGAAGTGTACGGTGATAATGTTATGATTGATAGTAAAATTCAAAAGTTGGTGAGAATGATAACTGACGGCAAGACGTGCAAGATGAGCTACGCCCAGACTGACTTCCAATGGTTTATGATTTGGTTCCTAATGTTTACAACAAAATTCGAGAGGCCCAACGATTAACGATTGAAAAGTCATTATTAATTTTCAACAGGTTTCAAGGTCGCTTTTGCACACAATTGTTTCGGGGAAACTTAAGTATCGAAAATTGTGTTGTCGGTGAGCCAAGACTGCAAAGTAAAAAGATTGGACGGTGCTTTGTCATTTTTGACAATGTGCGATGAGCAAGGAGATAAGTTTTTTGACAACATTGTTACAGGAGATGAGACTTGGATGTCTCCTGAATCCAAGCAACAGTTAATGGAACCAGAGTGAAAGCTAAACAGACAATTTCAGTGCGAAAGATCATGATAACTGTCTTTTGGGGCAGGAAAGGAAATTTGTTAGTAGATTTTATAGCGACAGGCATATTGTGGCACAGGACAGGATTGTTATGCCTGTCGCTATAAAATCCACTAACAAAATCCCTTTCCTGCCTCAAAAGACAGATGCCATAATTTTCTGTATTGAAATTTTCTGTTTGGCTTTCACTCTGGTTTTATTAATTGAATTCTGATATGTATTGTGTGACCTTGAGAAAACTCCGGTGTGATGTTGCTCCATGACAATGCAAGGCCAAATGTTTTTGCACAAACATAAGGTCTAACCAGGTCTTTTGGATGAGAACAACTGGGTCATCCACCTTACAGTCCAGACCTTGTATCCAGTGATATGTGTACTTGTTTCGGTACTTCAAAAAGTTCCTTGGTTGTCCACGGTCCAACGACGAAGAAGTGAAAACTGCGTCATGGATTGGGCTTCTTCACAGGCGGCAGGTTTCTTTGAAGTCGGAATTCAAAAACTTGTTGAACAATATGTTAAAAGTGGAAATTATGAAGAAAAGTAAATGAAAGAATATAGAATATGGAAATATATATTAATGATATTTGCAGTGTTTTTTCTTATTAAAAACGGACCTTATTTAAAATATAACCGTCGTAATAAAGTGGATTTAAGTAGGATTTAGCATTAAAATTAACACCGAAGGATGTTTTAATAGAAAAATTTTTTAGAGAATGGAAGACTCAAAAATACCGCGATTCCAAACAAATCATAGGATCAATTACGGCAGCTCCTGATTTGTTGCAATTAATTTAACAGAAGGGACGGTTTATTTGAACGATAAAAGATATGCGTATGAAAATGTTCGAGCTGATTTTGATTAAAATCGAATAGCTACTTTTATATAACATGTATGCTATATTTCAATCTGTTTATTATGGTTATGATTCTAGTGAACCGAAACTCAATCAGTTTAAAATGTGTCCTTCAATAAGGCTTGATTGTTCACATCGGGAGTAGAGAGACAGCTGATTCTCAAACCTTTTTATTGACCTTGACCACAATGTATGTGGAAACGAGGAGGAGGTTCTAGATCGAGAAGATTTCAACGTCAAGGAGCTTGAGGAGGTTTCAACGCCAAAGGGCCTAGAACGTTTCAATGTCAAGGACTGAGGAGGTTCTAGAATCGGTTGAGGCCATGGAAGTTCAAAAAGATAATTACGTGTGTGAATGAAGATATACATATATATACATATATGTATGTATATATAATGTATAATATTATATATATATATATATAGTTAAGAATCAGTTAGTATTGTGAGTTATCATGAAATGTTCATTTAATATAAGAGAACAAAGTGATGATTGTCTCAGAAAATTAAATTGCATTGATAAGTGTTACCATTGAAGAAGCTAATTTCAATAATGAAGTTGTATATTATAAATTGGATCCTACTATAGATGTTTTTGTTACTGAAATGGGTGAGACGATTTGGGATAAAGTAGATACGTGTGTAGAGATTGAAAATGTACATTTAGTAGAAGAAATGACATATTTTTTGAATAAAAGTACACCTAATTCTCTTTTTACATGATAGATACGTTCCCGAAAATTCGTGTAAAAAGAGAATTTGGTGTAAACAATATTAAAAAATTCTTGTTAGAGTTCACTTAATTTATTCCGTGCTTACACATTTTAATTCATTAAATATATTATAAAAAATATATCATAGTTTGGAAAAAAGGAAATAATATCTGAAATTTATTAATATAAAAAAAGTTAAAATAATATAAGACATAAAAAAATTTTATGCATTGTCACTTTCTGATATTAAACGCATACGTTTACGTAAGACTAGAATATCAGTACCATCACCAGAATTATTTTGTTCCATCATCTTGTGAAATTATTTCTGAATTATCATCTCTAGTCTCCTGTGTTAATAATTCAGTAGTTTTTAGGAGGAAATCAGTCATTAAAGATTGTGTTTGATTTCGTGATAAACCGTTATAAAGTTTCCTGTAAGATGCCATTAATGATTTAAGTTCACGTTGAAATTTTGCAGCTCGTTCCTCATCAGGATCATGTTGTTCAAAATGATTACCTAATTTCCTGGCAAGATCAAGACCTTCTTTAATTAGAGTTGCATTTAAAATGGGAGGATCTCGCTATGTTCTCTGTCATGCTGAGTCTCAAGGGCGAGGTCTATAATTTCATTTTCGCTGAAGCTTTTATCAACTAATAATTCCTCTATATCAGCAAATGATAGATCATCGAATCTATCTCCACCAATCGTATGTGCCAGCATTGTGATGTCAGTAAAAACAGCGTTATTATGGATGACAGGATCAGGATCTTTGCTTTTGACACATTCTGGCCAAATATTTTTCCAACATGAGTTCAAGGTTGATGGCTTTAAGTCAGCTAACGCTAACCCAACTTGAATAATGCAGTCCAAAATAGAAAAAATTTTCCACACATCAATGACCGTTAAATCCTCATTATGTTTATTTTATTAGTTTATCTACCACGTATTGGAATGAACGTTTTATGTAGTATGTTTTAAAAGTAGCAATGATTCCTTGGTTTAGCGGTTGTATTAAAGATGTAGTGATAGGCGGAAGAAAGCAAAGTTGCATATTTGGGTGCTCCAAGACCGGATGGCCAGGTGCATTGTCTAATATTAAAAGAACTTTAAATTCTAGACATTTTACATTCATGTAGCGTCTAACTTCTGGGATGAAGTATTTCTGGAACTATTCTGTAAAGATTGCACTAGTCATCCAGGCATTTTTGTTTGCTGTCCAGTGAACTGGCAATTTATTGAAATCTACACCTTTCATCGAGCGTGGTCTTAAAGCACGATTTACTAGCAGTGGTTTTAACATACGTTCTCCTAAAGCATTGAAACAAAACAACAATGTTACACGGTCCTTTACTACTTTAAAACCACAGGCGTTTTTTGCGATTTTGCAACATAAGTTCTGCTCGGCATTTTC
Organism: Dermolepida albohirtum; assembly: GCA_031893035.1. NCBI lineage: Eukaryota > Metazoa > Arthropoda > Insecta > Coleoptera > Scarabaeidae > Dermolepida > Dermolepida albohirtum. Next base: position 38,409 of record JAVIWB010004202.1, on the reverse strand, counting down.
TTCCAAAAAAGGCCGCTTTCATCTACATTTCAAACTTGATCTGTGGTGTATCCTCCATTTTCAATAATTTCAATAAGTTTTTCAGGAAGCTCTTTGGCAGCCAACTCATCTGCTGACGCAGTTTCTCCCTTAATTTTTATATTATGGAGAGCATGTCGTTTAAGAAAACCTGTCATCCAACCTGTACTTGCAGAAAATTCAGGTTGTTTTGACGGAGATGTGCCTGGCTCCACTTCTTTAAGATGTTTATAGAGTCTTAATGCAGTTTGCTTGATAGCACTTCCATCTACTGGTATTCATTTTTGCAATTTATCGTCAATCCACAGTACCAAAGCTTTTTCCATTTTTTCTTTGACAGCATCTCTTATGTAGGACGATGTTTTGGCACTTATTTTCGCTCCAGAACATGTCGATTTCCGCAGTTTCATTTTTCTTGATAGTTCTTATGGTAGCTTCGTGAATACCAAAATGCTTTCCTACAGCCGTTGCACCTTGTCCTGTTTTAAGTTGGTCTAAAATTTTAATTTTTGTATCTAAACTGATTGCCTTCCTCTTCACTTTCATTGCAGGTAAATTATGTGACATTGTGTTAGGACTATCTTTCATATTAATAATGCAAAGATTTCAAAATTATGTATTTAAATTTACCTGTTATTGAGTTAATAAATCTATACGAGCACTAACTTTATTTTACTTATGTTATAACTTTTTAAATATTTGAGAGAGAGAGAATATGTAGTTTAAACGCTTCGTACACGAGTCGAAAAATCTCGTTCTATTTGCTCTATAAGATTCTAGAAAAATTCCTAGAATATTAAAAATCGTGTTAGAACAAAACAATTCGTGTAAAAAGAGAAATTTTTTTCTTTTTAACTCGTGTTAAATCAAATTCGTGTAAAAAGAAAATTAGGTGTAATTCGAAGTGGATATGTGTTGGTTTGTCACTAAATTTTGCCTTGAATCTGTGGTGAAAATTGTAGGTATAAGAAAGCTATGTGTGCTTTTTAATGTTGAAGAGTGGAATCAGTTTTTATTAGATGGTACCAAGTTGAAATAATATTTTGGATATTGAAATGGAGTATTTCCAGTTTTTACTAGTGTCAACTTACAAATGTTTAGTGAATGTTAAATGGATCGACTAGAATATTGAAAATTGAAAAAATGGAAAGTTTTTATAATTTTTGAATTTGAACGTTTGTTGGACTTGTTGCGTTTAAAAGATGTACTTATTGGATTCTCGATTAGCATGTTTAACAAATATAAAATATTGTAAGTTATACAGGAATTGATAGATCGATTAGGTAGAAGTGAAACAGATTTAAATATGGAAATAGAAAAATGTTTAATTGAGTGACGTCTGAGTGTGCTTGCATAACAAATGAGTTGGTCATATATGAGCTGCAGAAAATTTATAACGATGTAGATTTATTGAGGAAAATTAATTTAAAATTATAAAATATATATAAATGTATATATATATATATATATATATATATATATATATAAAATGTATATATATATATATTGGGTTGGCAACTAAGTACTTTCGGTTTTGTAGTATAAAATAAAACACTTTTTTTTAAACAAAGAATAGTTTTTAATCAATTATATATTTTCCATTTTGCTCAATGACCTTTTGCCATCTTTCTTTCAGCTGCATGATTCCGCGCTCATAAAATTTCTGGTCCTTATCAGCAAAAAACTGAACCAGGTGCGAGTGAAGGTCATCGTCATTTGTGAAAGTTTTACCATTCAAAGAATTCTGCAAACTTCGAAATAAATGGTAATCAGATGGTGCTAGATCAGGGCTGTATGGGGGGGGGGGGTGTGTGGCATCACTTCCCAGCCAAGCATAGTTTCCCACGAGTTGCCAAAGATGTGTGAGGCCTTGCATTATCTTGGAGGAAAGCTATACCTTTCCGATTTGACAATTCTGGCCGCTTTTCTTTGATTGCTTCATCCAGTTTTATTAATTGTTGACAGTAAACATCAGAATTGATCGTTTGGTTCCTTGGGAGCAGCTCAAAAAACACAACACCTTTGTAATCCCACCAAATTAACAGCATGATCTTTTTTGGATGCAATTCAGCTTTCGATGTGGTTTGAGCTGGTTTATCGTGTTTGCTCCATGATCGTTTTCGAACTATGTTACTGTACAGGACCAATTTTTCATCACCAGTGATGATTCTTTTTAAGAAAGGGTCGGTTTCAATTCGTCTAAGGAGCATATCGCAAAAGTTGATTCTTTGTGTTAAATGAATTTCTTTCAATTCGTGAAGTACCCAAATATCAAGCTTCTTAACTAGCCCGACATTTTAAATGTTTTTCAATTATTGTGTGCGATACATGTAGCCTCTCCGCAACCTCTCGAACAGTTATATGGCGATCCTCTTCAATTATGACTTTGATTTGGTCATCAACTTCAGTAGGCAGACCAGAACGTTGCTCATCTTTGAGGGAAAAATCTCCAGAAAGGAATTTTTTATACCAATTCTGACACGTGCGCTCTGTTAAGCAATGAGCACCATAAACTTCACATATATTTTTGTGAGCCGCAGCAGCTTTCTTTCCTTTACGGAAATAAAATAGTAAAATATGTCGAAAATGTTCGTTTCTGCACTCCATTTAAAATTAACCCACAACTAATAGCTTTAATAAAAATCACGCACTACTTGCTTCTGAAGTTACGTTAATGTGACTAGTATCACGCGACAAACGCTAAAGTACAGCACTAACATACGTTATACAAAAAATAAAGCAACGCTCTGTGTCAGTAAAAACCGAAAGTACTTAGTTGCCAACCCAATATATATATATATATATATATATATATATATATATATATATATATATATATATATGTGCATATTAATAATGAATGATTATTGCATTTATATTTAATTCTCTATTATTAAGTAGAACAAAAAATGAATTAAATGTATGTATTAAATTAGTTTTGGAGGCCGAAGTTGGAGTTGGGTATGAGGCGTGTACATAAAGGGTTTTCCAATAAGGACTTGACAACTTTTTTTCAAAATAAAATGTAGACCATTTGAGATCTTTCAAAAACTTTATTATCGGGTTGAAGTACAATCAAAACATTTATGAATGAAACTCGACTTCGTTCATATGGCCACCGCGGGCACGTTTGCAGTGGTCGATTCGTTGGACCCAATTTTCGATGACTCGGCCACACATTTCGGCCGAAACGGCTGCTATTTCGCGTTCAGTGTTGGCTCTGAGCTCTTCCAACGTTGTCGGCTTGTTGGCATAGACCAATGACTTGACGTAGCCCCAAAGAAAAAAGTCTAGAGGCGTTAAATCGCACGAACGAGGCGGCCAATCGACTGGTCCATTTCTTGAGATAACACGCTCATAATAATAATAATAATAATAATAGTTTATCTCCAAAAAGAAAAGAAAGAAGTATATAAATTTAACCCTACAATAAGTCAAAATACAATTTCCATAATTTTTCTTTCCCTCTTCCCCCCCTGGAAATCACAGGGTGCATATCAACTTCAAACAAAGTTGTTCTTCCTATGGCACCCTGAGACTAACAAACAAATTGACAAAAAGAAAATGCCTAGAAACTAACTTAACCTAAAATTCTGTAAGTAAATATAAGTAATATATAGAAAAATAAAAAAAAAAAACTTTTCAATGATACACAACAAGTTGAACTCAAATAATTAAGTCAAGATGAAGAGAAGACAACACACAGCTATCTGGACAACAACTCCTGCTTCAAGAGAAATCTAAAACGTGGAAGGGAGAAGCACTTAAATTTACCAGGCACAGCATTGTAGACTTTAGCAATCTGGTATGAATACGAGCGCTCATATAATGCCGTTCGATGCTCAGGCGGTGTGAGTGTGCCCCTAAATCTCAAATTTAATGTGTGCACATCTGTTCTGAATGTAGTACGCAGGCCGCCCACACATCACGATTCTATGAAACAGAGTGGCCATCTGCAAGGTTCGTCTGTCTCTCATATTTAACCATCCGGCCACACTCAATTTGTGCGTGATGTGGTCAAATTTCTTTACACCGAATATCTAAGACAAGAATTCTGGACTCTCTGAATACGTGAGACAGAATTAGCATTTAAACATGGACCATACAACTCAGCCAAACGAAAAATGCGACAACACCAACGAGTCGCACAGGCTACGCTTGGTGTCAATCGCAAGACAGTGCCTATGGGGGAATATTAACTTTAAATTGACGCAGGCACGTCTAACACATTGAAGAACATGCGTTTCAAATCTCAGTTGAGTGTCCAAAATAACTCCTAAGTTTTTCGACTCAGATTGAACAGGTACGTCTACACCTGCAATATTAAGATTTACATACTTTGAAGCAGGGAAACACCACTCCTATTTCCGAAGAGGAGAACCACTGTCTTTGAAGGATTCAAGACAAGTGCATGCCGAGATGAAAACTCTGAAATCGAATTCAGGTCACAATTAATATGCTGTATAGCCGCCAGATTATCAGCGACAGAAAATGAGTGATAGATCTGAATATCATCAGCATACATATGCATTCTACAATGCCTCAGACTCGTATGAAAAAAGGCGGTATAAATAGTAAATAGAAGAGGACCCAATACTGAGCCCTGTGGAATGCCACGAGTAATAGACCTGTAATGGGAAGATTTTCCATTCAGTGAGACACACTGGATCCTACCACTCAAATAATAAGTAAGCATCTTAACAGCCGATTGCGATAACCCGACATAATTCAAAATAGAGAAGAGAAGCTCATGATCAAGGGTATCAAAGGCTCGACTAAAATCCAACAAGGTAAGAACAGAGACTTTACCAGCATCAGCAGCAGTGAGCAGATCATCAGAGACCTCAAGCAGAGCAGTCGTACAACTGTGCCCCGCACGAAAGCCCGACTGAAAGTCAGGCAAGACCTTATTCATTTCTAAGAAATCCCTCAACTGGCAATTCATAATTTTGTCTATGATTTTAGAAATAACTGGCAGGATACTTATCGGACGCAAGTCCTTGAAATTTGACGGATTCGAAGACTTCGGAACAGGCCGTACGATAGCCCTCGTCCATAATAAAGAAAAGTAATTTTCAACTAAACATGAATAAATTATATGTAGTAAGTAGGGAAGAATGACAGGGCAGGACAATTTTATCATATCAATCGTTAAGGTATCCCAACCAGGAGTACCGCCTTTCATTCCTGAAATTATATTACGTAGTTCAATTTCTTGAATGGGTTTAAAATGAAATTCTTCGCAAGATCTATTAAATTTATTCGAGTTATAGAAGACCTTTAAGTCAGGATCAGCAACACCATTCGGAACACTGTCTAGAAAGTAATCATTGATAGCTGTAACATCCTGCAAATTAAAATAAGCCTTCTTTTCCATATGAACCGCCTTCGTTGTGTAATTTCTTAAACTTTTATAATAATTCCAATGACTGTTTAATCGACTTTTCCTGAATCTAGCAAGAGCGCCATCGCGCAGCTGCATCATTAGCCTCACATTATCAGTGATCCACGGCGGAAATATTTTAGTAACCCTCACAGTATGAATCGGAGCATACCTGTCGAATAATTGAAGTATTCGATCCATAAAGTATATAATTTTATCATCAATGCCAGGCATAGCAAACATATTATGAAAAGGAACCGCACTCAGATCACTAAGAAACGCCATACGATCGAAAAATTTGAAATTTCTAATAGTTTTGTAAACACAGCCAGTATCCCTCGCTGTTATTTTAATCGCACAATAAATGGAATCATGATCAGAGAACTTCTTCTCAGCCAAACCCGAATGCGTAACACTATCTGAGCCTGTGGTCACAATAACATCTAACAGATTGTCTCCTCTAGTAGGATTGTTTATTAGTTGAGTCATACCAAGAGATTCGATCATATTCAAAAAGTATAGCCCTGCTAGCTTATTGTCAATGGAAAGCAAATCCATGTTAATATCACCAAGGCAAAAAACAATATCATAGTCCATAGACACAGACGCAAGCTGCCCCTCAAGATCATCACAAAATGATTTGTAGTATTGATTTGGAGGCTTATACGTCACACCTACCGCCAGTTTCATATGCTTAATTCGGAAACCTATCCAAATTTGCTCAATAGACGTGCTACAAGATATGCAAGCAGCCCGCAAACCATCCCGATAGTATATGCAAACACCACCCCTATGTGTAGGCCTATCCCTGCGCACAACAGTATAACCTGGAATGCAAACTACATTATCAGAAATATTACTGTTTAACCAAGTCTCACTAATAACTACTATATCATAATTATATGTATAGATAAATCCAGAGAGCAGATGTAACTTGGGAACAATAGAACGAGCATTAATGTGTGCAATCTTCAATTCATCAATATTCATAATATTTATGCGAACATAAAAACATAACTGTAATTTTATTAATGTATCAAATGAGAAGCTTCATCTAAAGTAATTATCAAATACTGAACATACTATATACAAATGCAAAAAAAAAGAATACCTTAACAAAATTTAAGAAAAATAACAAAAATAAGAATAAAAAGAATGACCAATATTTGAAAAACTAATATATAATAAAAATAAAATTCACTTTATGTACTTGTAAACAAACACAAAAAGCAAAGTGACAGAGAATCGATAACAAGGTAGATCCACTCGTATACATTGCAGTGAAACAAATAGAAGTCAGTTTAAATCACTGAAAGATTTCAAAACCCTCACTTTTCCCTCCACTTTCACAAATATTTTTCCGTCGCTCGACCAAATAAATTTACTACCATATTTTTTCGAGGCTTCTTTCAATAGAGAATTTCGTGTTTTTGTTAAATCCTCCTTTATGACAAATTTAGTACCTTTTAATTGTTTTTTTTTAGTCGATATAAGTTTCTTAGTACTATAATGAAGAAATTTAACAATTATTGGCTGGTGATATGGTTCTTTAGCGGGTAGTCTATGACAGGAGTCCATTAGTTGTGATGAAATATCTAATTGAAGTTTTTCTTGACAAAACTTAGAAACAACATTTCTTGTGTCCTCATTTGGTTCAACGGGCACACCAAATATTCTCAAGTTATTACGACGACTGTACTGTTCTAAATCATCTACATATCTCCTTACTTCACTCCGACTAGCCACTAACTCAGCTTCGAGTTGTACTACCTTTTCACTTAGCACTGTCACTTTTTCATTATATTCAGCGATAATCTCGCATCGAATTTTAGCGATTAATTTTTTTTTTAAAATGTCAGAGCTGAGCACCTTTTCTATGACTTTCTTTATAAGTGCTTCATCTTCAACAGAAGATCTGGTGACTCGTTCCGTGGAGGGCATAATAATTCCAAAAAAAACACAGTGAAACTAAAATAAACTGCAATGACAAAAATGCGTCTACTCACTCATCAAACTTACTCTTCAATAAATGGATTGTAACGTGTGCTGTGTGGCTTGTGGCACCGTCCTGCTGAAACCACATGTTGTCCAAGTCCGTGTCTTCCAATTCGGGCCAAAAATAATCGGTAATCATGGCGCGATAACGATTACCATTCACAGTAACGTGACGATCATTATCGTCGACGAAAAAATATGGCCCTATGACGCCGCCGGCATGCAAACCGCATCAAAGTTATTTTTTGTGGATGAAGTGTTTCATGAAGCACATGTGGATTTTCACCCGACCAATAACGCATATTTTGCTTATTGACGAACCCATTCAGCCAAAAATGAGCTTCGTCACTGAAAATGATTTTGCGATGAAATTGATCATCTTGGCGCATATTTTCCAGAGTCCAATCGGAGAACGTACATCGCTTCAAATGGTCCATCGGCTTCAATTCTTGAGTCAGCTTGATCTTGTATGGGTGTAAACCAAGATCCTTACGCAAAATTCGCCATAAAGTGGTCTGGGCGATGCCCAACTCTTGAGAACGCCGTGGAATTGACTGATTTGGATCATTTGCTGCGGACGTTTCAACGGCAGCGATATTTTCGACACTTCGGCCAACCCGTTGTCTCACTGGCACGGCAACATCACACAACGAATATGTAGACTCAAATTTTTGCACTAAACTTGTTACTACTAGGACGAGAATTACGACCGAAGATCGGAGTTAACGCTCTTAAAGTAGCGGTCACCGACTCCGAATTTCTGTAGTAAATTTTTATAATTTGCAGACGTTGTTCGTTCGTGTACTTTACCATGATGAAAATGTTAAGTTTTCTAAATAAATTGACAATGACAGTTCGATGATTAGTGAAAGGGTGCGTTCACAAATTGAATTAAAAGTTGTCAAGTCCCTATTGGAAAACTCTTTATAAACACTTCTTAAAATACTTTTGGCATTTTTTTGATTAACTTCGGTGAGTCTATTGTTTTGTTCTATGTACGGTATCATTATAATTCTTAACCAATTTCGGCAAAATTTCTATCCAGCGGTAACTTCTATTGAAACTGAATTCCTTCCACATCTTATTTTTATACGTTCTATTAAAACGTTCTGCAATTGAACTTTTTAAATTGGAAAATGTACTATAGTGGTTAATACACCCGTCCATAAGTTTCTTGAAATGTACATTATAAAATTCCTTTTCCTAATCGCTTTGAACGTTTCTCGGAATGTTTTTCTTACCTGATAAAAGTATGAATTCCATGGCTTCCGTTACCTCGTTCGCTATTTTATTTCTTACAGAGATCGCTCAAGCAAATTTTGAAAATGTATTAATACACACGAAAATATATTTGAAATTATCACTCACTTTAGCATAGGGCATCATTTCAACCAAATCGATTTGAAATAAGTCCCGCGATCCTTTTATTATAAGCCGTCATCTAGGAAACCTCCTCCGTGTAGGATTAAGTATTTCCTTTACGGCATCCTTTCTAAATGATATTATATATATTCCTTCGACAACTATTTCCACAATTAGTTTCTCTGTACCTTTCGGAGCGTGTTTTGGACTAATGTACTTCAAAGTGAACAAAGGATGTGGTTGTAAAGGCTTAAAATAAGCGGGTAAACGAGCAGATACGATTATAACCGAAGTTTCCTGTATCATAATATCGTCGTCAGATGTATTTTGAAAATTTCCAACGGTACCGCAGTCGCCACTTTTCCACCACCAGTAGCTACCCCTTTACCTAGAAGTAGTTTCCAGAGTTGACTGGATTACCGAACACTGATACTACAAATTGGTGCGGTAGTAGCCGCAGTTGCCATAATAGTAGCAGTCGTAATAGTAGTTGTTGATATCTGTACTGTTGTTTTTTTAATATTTTCTGTTGTATTTTGAAAAGAATTCTTTCTGCTCTGCTCAATTTATAATACTCATTACGAGGTAAATAGCTAGTAAATTATAGTGTAGTAACTGATTCTATTGCAGGTGGAACAATCATGTTTGACTCTGATGCAACTACGTTAGCAACTGTTGTAACCGCTTGGATTACAGCAGATTGTGCTACTGTAATTATTTCAGCTGCACTTGCAACAGGTGGTAGTGTAATTTTCAGCTACACCAGCTGATGTTACTACGGAGGGTAAGCTTGTAATCTATTCCGGGTCAATATTGTCAATATTTCCAATACTTTCATTCAATATTCTTCAAAATCCATGGACTCAGCATGACGTTGTTCGTGCTGCTGATGGTCCAGTTGTTTGTTCTAAATATCAGAAAATATAGGTATAAATATAATTTTTTATTGTATATATCATTTAATTTACTAAATTGTACATACATATATTTTCCTTGAATAGATAATTTAATTTAATTTATTAATTTGTCTTATTACATACATATATAAAAAGATTAAAAGTATTTAATGAAATGATCAATAAGGTTGATATATAACCCCTTTCCACAATTAACTATTTGTAAATTCTGTATACGCATTTCGACAACCAAGTTGTCATCATCAGCAGATAATTTCAAAGTGTCGCACCTGGTAAAACACGGCGAAAAAATTGTACGAAAAATAAACTCCGTACGCGATCCGCACCGTTGAAAACCAAGATGTGCACTGTGTCTGTTTCACAAGATTTTTAAAAAATACTTTTACTTAAACTAACATGCACTACATTGAAAAAGGTTATTATGGTCAAAAAGTGTGATTTATGTGTGTTTTATGATATTGTTCCTCTTGTCTTTCAGTAGAGAGAAGAGAGGCGTTTGCAGAGGGCCGGCGTCATTAACGTTTACCAGATGGCTTGAATTCTTTACGATGTGCATGCTTTCATACGCGTCCAGTTCGCGATAATTGTACACGTTCTTTATCAAATGTAAACAGTCCATATTTATTGATAAAGAACGTGTACAATTATCGCGAACTGGACGCGTATGAAAGCATGCACATCGTAAAGAATTCAAGCCATCTGGTAAACGTTAATGACGCCGGCCCTCTGCAAACGCCTCTCTTCTCTCTACTGAAAGACAAGAGGAACAATATCATAAAACACACATAAATCACACACACACTTTTTGACCATAATAACCTTTTTCAATGTAGTGCATGTTAGTTTAAGTAAAAGTATTTTTTAAAAATCTTGTGAAACAGACACAGTGCACATCTTGGTTTTCAACGGTGCGGATCGCGTACGGAGTTTATTTTTCGTACAATTTTTTCGCCGTGTTTTACCAGGTGCGACACTTTGAAATTATCTGCTGATGATGACAACTTGGTTGTCGAAATGCGTATACAGAATTTACAAATAGTTAATTGTGGAAAGGGGTTATATATCAACCTTTTGATCAAGTCAATCAACCACAGGCTCCATCAAATTCAACTATTTAATGAAAGTGTGTAATCAATAAAAATATACAATTTATTCAAAACTTTTAATAAAATAGAAATCATTAAAAATACTTACCATTTTGTAATGCTTGTTAGTAAATTTCACTTTGAACTGTCTTCTCTAAAGCAACGTCGACTAGTTATACGATAATCTTAAATAAATATACAAGTTCCGCTTACGTAAGACGCTTTAAATCTGTACACTTCACATTATAAAAAAATACCCTGAAAAGATGACCTTTCGTAGCTTCGCATTCCAATCTGAATTTACGAGAAATCTTTGACCAAAGCATTCCACATTATACAAAATACCCTGGGAAACGAACCTCTCATAGCTCCGCATTGCAGATTGACTTAAGAAGTGTCGTGGAGACGGCTCTGTAACGGGAGGTGGTAAATATGCGCCTAATGTATCAAGCGCGACGACCACTGAGACCTTACTTATTCTGGCCCCAGTACCCTCAATTGTTAGTCCTTCTGAAAGAAAAAAATTGTCACAAAAAATTCAGAACATACACGTTATCCAATAACCACTTCTGATCGGACACAGCAATCAGATCAACACTATTTCTGACTGATGGGCAATTGATAGGGATGAACTTGACGCGTGAACTATGATTATAAAACTATGGTAGAAGTATGATAGATGAACTGAAAGTACTATATATATTTTTTTCAAAAAATAAAAATATTTAAAAATATAATATGTAAATATTTAAATTTCGAAAAATAATGAGTCAGTATATCAAAGTAAAGAAGTCGTCAGTATGTCAGTGCAATAATATGTCAAAGTAAATCTGTCCGTATGTCAATGCAAAGTCAATGTAAGCACCAACCCTCCACCACTACCACATACTATCAGAAGTAATTAGAAGTTTAATTAATAAGATTGACGGATTGATGTTATTTGATGATGATATATTTTATCGATCTAGATCGAGATCGATAAAATATATCAAGAATCTTTTTCTTGGCAGAAGCAATCAGATTAAAGTAACCCTTAATTTCTTCTATGTAATTATTCATCTCTTGGAGGGGTTGAACTATTTCATTAATAGAAACACCACCAGGAATGTCTGGTGGTGTTTCATGGCATCACTACAGACCTTCTAACGAATAATCATATCATGTTCTGCGATAGCTTTCTTCATCTGCTCATTCATTGAAATTAATTAGTCTGCAACCTTGGAAGCTAACGTTCCTTCCTGTAGGTGTTAGGAAGTTCACTCATGTTTGCAGCAGAGTTGAAGACTGGTTTGTGGACTGATGTTACAGAGGAAATGCGGGGGTGGACTCATATCGGAGTGGAGAGGGTCTCGGGTGATGGATTGGGGATCTCAGGTTGTGGACTGTGTGTGCTGGGATGGACTGATACCTTAGAAGTAGATGGTGGAATGGGTAGGATATTTGGTAGATTTCTAAATGTAGAAGTAGAAGGCGGATGAAAGGAGCGGACAGTGATAATTGTTGATACTGGGTAGAGTGGATGGAGGAAACTTGGGAAGCAGAGATTATAGGAGATGCACGGTTGTAGGCAAATGGTGTGTCGCTGACATTACGTCTGATATTACACGGACTGGGGCTGATTGAACAGATAACGGTTGAGCCGCCATTATAGTTACAAGGTAATGTGGATGTGGTTGTAGAGGTAAAAATAATCAGGTAAACGAGCAGAGACGATTACAACAGAAGTTTCCTGTACCACAGGATCGTCGTCAGATATAACATGAATAACCTCCTTCGGTACTGTAGTAAACACTTTTTCGCCACCAGTTCTTACTTTTTTACCTAAAAGTAGTTTCCGGAGTTCATTTCTCGACTGTCCGACGCTGGTGCTACAAATTTGTGTAGCAGTAGTCGCAGTCGCAACAGTAGTCGTAGTAGCAGTCTCAACAGTAGTCGGTAGAAATAATAGTCGAAACAGTAGTCTTAGTAGTAACCAGTAGTGGTGCAATAACTATTAGTGGTTGGTATCTATATTGTCCACGTTGTCTACGTTTTTTTGTAAAGAAGTCGTTTTCGGCTGCATCAGCTGATGTTACTACGGCGGATGGTGTTACGTACTTTAGCCATTGCCATTCCTCCGAATCGTCATTCCATTCCGAATTGTCAATATTGAAAATATTGAAAGTGTTAGTATTAATATTTTCAATATTTTCAGTGCGAATATTTTCAATAATTCTATCAAGTTCCATTGTCACAGTGTACTCTTGCTGTTTACTCTAAATATGGAAAGTAAAAAATAAAGAATAGTGGAAATTGGGAAATTTTCGAGTTTCCTCTAGGGGCAGAACGCCGAAAAATCTCAAATCCCCACTCTCATCCCCACTTTTTAGAAAGGCAACTTAGGCGGTCCTAAAGGCGACTTCAATCCCTTCTTTTCTTTTCTTCCCTTTCTCTTTTCTTCTTTTTTCACTTTTCTCCTATCTTTTCTATTTTCTTTCCTTTCTCTTTTCGCGTAGGCCACTCAAGTGTACAAAAAGGTCATGATCTTTTGACCTAATTTCAACAAACACTACTTAATGTTTGGTCTTTTCTTTCCTTTCCATTTTCACGTAAACCCCATAGATGTACTACAAATTTCATCACCTTTTGACCCAGTTACAACAAATATTATTTTTTATTAATTTAATTATTTATAAATATCTATTAATAAATGAAAACACCTATTTCAATTACTGAATATATTTATTTAAATATAAAAACATCATAAAGTTAAATTCAAAAAACTTTGAATTACAAAAACATATACTTTTAACAAATACTATTCGTACGAATATAATTAAATTATATATTAACAATATATACATCTACAAATTTTTATATCTATATAAATAATAATCCGTATGTCGTACAACCCCATCTACAACATCCTCACAATGTTGTAATGTTCCACAAAAGGTCTACGATTAAATAAATTCGTATCTTGTTGATATTGCTTCGGCAATCGAAACCAAATAAGTTCTAAATCGATATTTCTTCTATTCATTAAATACAATTTAGGAATAGAAATCAAATCCCTATCTTCTTCTCCTATAAATGACTCATCAGTTTCATATCGATATCTAACACCCCCAACTTTTTCAATAACATAATGAAAATACTCCAAACACACCCCATTTTAAAAATAACACACCACAATACAATATAGAAGTTAAAAACAATTAATATTTGCTTAGAACTATACTTTTTCAATTAAAAATTTATAAAGACATTCACCATTATATGAAGCACAAACAACAAATTTTCCAATATGAAAGCTACGACTTGCACTGCCCTTTTTAATTTTATCAGCACAAACTAAATCAACTATACTTCTATTCTTATTTGTATTTGTAGTACCTTAACTGCACCTATTTTTGTTTCAATTTTAATTTTATTATTGCATTATGTCCTGTAAATGGTCCATGTAACTGTTGGGCATTAAAGAATATTATTATTATTATTATAAAATTAACTCGAACATTTTCGTAAGGATATCTCATACTATTCAAATAAACTGTAACATCAGTTAATTAATCGCATCAAATCTACTCATATTTTGATCCAACTTCCCGTCTTTCCCGCTTGAAAACCCAAAATAATATATCTAGGTGTCTCTAAATGAGGAGCCGTCTTAATTGACCAACTGTGACTTGGTGTCTCAGAAATTACAGGATTTTCATGAATCTCTCACCCTCTAAAAAACATTTCCGTTAAACAATTTTTCGTTGTTAATTTTGTTAATGCTAAATTCCGACTTATACCCATTTAAATATGTGCCATTCGTCATACTATAGAATGAATAATTAACTTAATACTTTCGGTAGTAACAGGATTAATTTTAATATTATATTATTATCATCAGTACATCGTTTCAATACTAATTCTTGATATGTTTAGTACAACAGGTTTATAATCCTCAAAATAGTCCATAAGAAATTTCATAGAAAATACAAAAACTAAAATTACCTTTATCATACAGTGGCGGAGCCTTCCTTTTCAAGAAAAATCAATGCTGCTAAAAAATACGTCAATTAAAGAAGAAAAAACAAGTCAGGATACAAACTTAAAATCAATAAAATAAATCTTCCTTCGGATTTCGCCGTATAACTATAGTTTTGTTTTTCACACTGTCAGCTTTATCAAGATTGGCTATCAGATCGATTTTCTTCATTAATTTTTTTTAGTACATTGTTTTTCAAAGACAATTTATTTGCCTTTTAGTTGCAATTTACTATCTATTTACCGCGTAACAAGTATTCCCAATTAAGTAGAGCAGAAAGGAATAAACTGATTGCTTAACGTGGACTTTTCAATAAACGAAAAAAATTTTAACAAAACAACGACAATCCCAACAACTACTTGCAACTGCTACTATTATAATGACTGCCACTACCGCTACACCGATTTGTAGTACCAGTGTCTGGTAGTCGAGAGTTCAACGCGGAAAGTACTTCTAGGTAAAAAGATTAAGTTACTCATAGTGGAAAAGTTTGTAGTTCAAATTATGTTTGACGACGTACAGGAAACTTTGGTTACGATAGTATCTTCGCGTTTACCCGATTATTTTAAATCCTTACAACTACATCCTCATCCATTATAATGCTCGTTATCCATTACAACCACATTCCCATCATCCACATACCCTCCTAAATATAATAGCGAATCCCTTATCTATTCAACTAGATTCAGCTCTAGTCCGTGTAATATCAGATCCTATTCAACCCGATCCATCCTCAGTTACATATCATCTTTCTATAATCATCCCATCTCCTATAATCTCTGCTTCCCAAGTTTTCCCTACCCAGGATCGATTATCACTATTCGCTCTTTCTCAAGCCTTTGTCCGCACGCCTACCACCTCTACCTAAAAATTTCCCATCCGTTCCACCACCTACCTCTTAGATATTAGTCAACCGCCGCATTTCCTCTGCAGTACCAGTCCACAAGCCAGTTTACAAATTTGCTACAAACGCGAGAGAACTTTTAACATCTATGTATCATGCCTTCAAGAAGAAACGCAAGCTTGCAGGATTGCAGATAAATTAATAGTGACAAATGACGAAACTATCGCAGAACATAATACAATTATTCCTTTCTACCAGACCAGAAGTGATGCCATTGATATAGACATTACTGGTGGTGTTTTTATTAATGAAATAGTTCAACTCCTCCAAGAGATGAATCATCACATGGAGGATATTAGAAGTTACATTACCCCGGTTGCTTCTGACAAGAAAAGCATTCTTGATACATTTGATTCTTGATACATTTTATCGATCTGACAAATCGATAAAATATATAATCATAAATATAACATCAATCCATTAATCTTATTCATTAAGCTTTCAACTACTTCTGATCGTATGTGATAGTGATGTCCTCCTCCTCCTCCTCCAGTGTTAACACTGAAAACTCCACATCGACTGCTTGGAATGTCGGCATTGGAAACGCTATTTCAACCGCTTGAAATAACACCGATTACACCCTTGGCGCCTTCCAAAGACGGCTTAGAAAAAATTCGAGGGATACTGAAGAGAAGGGCGGCTAGGGCAGCGAAGATGTCACCGCCACTTTCAGAGGAACAGTTTGAGCAGACATTAGATGAATAGTAATGATGTGTAGGGTGAGAGGGAATCTGCCTAAGCCCTCTTCAAGTAGATGGAGCGCTGGGGGACGTGAGAGGATTACTACCTCGCTCATAAAAAAAGCAAAAGAAAAATAATATTTTTTTACAGAAGAACAATACGTCCTTTCTCACTGGTTTAATTGTTGATGAGAATGAAGAATACGATGTTGAACGTTTTAACAGAACGCATCAAAATAAGATGTGAAAGGAATTTAGTTTCAATGGAAGTTCCTGTTGGGTAGAAATTTTGCCCCAATTAGTCAACGATTATAATAGAATAACAAAGCATAGAGCCATTAAAGTTAATCAAAGAAATACTAAAAGTATTTTAAGAAGTGTTTATAGTAATATCAAAGTTACTAAACCAAAAATTTCTAAATACAATGTTGGAGATTCGGTTTGTATCGGCAAATATAGACATGTATTCTTAAAAATGCGCAAAATATTCTTAGTGGGTTTTATGAATCCGAACTGAAGAAAGTTACCATTCTGATATTTATATGGATGAAAAAATTATATAGTATGTCGAAAAAAGGGCAAAGTACTCGTTAAATGGTTGTGTTTGCCTTCTACACACAATCCATGGATATCGAAGGATAATGTACTATGAAGACCATGGTGTATACATAAAGTTAAAAATAAACACAACATTCACAATGAACTGACTCTTATTAAGCAATAGCGAACACGTACACCATAATTATAACAAATACATAGTAATTAGGAAATACATAAACAATTCCTATAGTATACACAGAAAACACGTAATATATATATACATAATTCTAAAATTTTAAAACAATATGTTAAAGTAATTATCATGTCTTCTGATTTTGTGAAAAATTTTCCAAAATACTGTTTTCATAAATTAAATTATTTAAATTTTTCTCACGTTCTAACTCTTCTATTTGATAATGACCTTATGCTAAGGTATTTTGTTTATCTTTACATGAAAGAGCAACTTTATTTTTCAATTCAGTGAACAGTGCGTGCAGTTTAAAACTTCTCATAAAGGTACTATTATTTTCTACTACACTTTTATAATCAGAAACAGTCAATTTTTTATCAATAATACTTTTTTTTTAACATCCTTAGTAGTTTTAACAGTTTTAGTAAGTAATTTAAAGCAGTAGGCTTTTGCGCCGGTCCCATAAAAACATTCAATAAATCCACCAGCGTATTCATCCTTCATTTTACCTAATTTAGGTACACTGGAATGTATTCTATGTATATTTCCTTCAGTGAAATTAGAAGTATCGAACATATTTAAATTATTTTTAATGTGATCGTATATACTATAATTTTGCATGTATAATTTTGCACTAATGAATTTGTGACTACTGTATACAGTACCGACATATTTGTTTTCTACATTCTCCACTGCATTAATCGGCTTAAAATCAACGTATTTCTTTGAATAATTACTTTGACACGACAAATTTCACATAGTTTCAGTGCATGATTTATAAATTATTTCAAAGATAATGTATCGCATAATTAGATTGAAGGTTTGGGATTAATTTACCATACTTCGAATGAGGAATAACGTGTTTTGGGAAGAAAGCAAAATCATTATGATGGTCGCGAATTTATAGCGGATGTTCTAAATCTACTTGAAAAATATGTCCAGTGTCTCCGTCGTCTTTTAAAGCAAGTATATCTATTCTCATGAGCTCGTCATGTGAATGAATTCAAATTGACCTTGTGGTACATTGAATGTAAAAGGTGTTCCAATAAAACATTTCATTTTCAATAGCCCGCCATTTTAACAGTTGTCATGACCATATACGCTTTGACAACGCATCGAAATGATTAAAATTCACTTTAAAAATGGTGAAAATTTCGCGGTCGCAGTTCGCAAAACTAAAGCATTCTTGGGTCGTCGTGAAGCACCTTCTCGGCCAGCAATTGTGAAACTGGTGGAATCGAACTCGTGCACGTCGCTCAAGAACAACTGAGAATATTGCTGTTGTAGTCCAGAGTGCTGAGGAAAACCCAGGTTTGTCCGTTTCTCGTCGATCTTTGGAATTGGGCATTCCACAAACTACATTACACCGTATTTTGCATAGAAACTTAGGTCTTAAGGCTTTTAAAGTTCAGTTAACACAAGAACTCACGCCTACCGACCATCAACAACGGCGTGTCTTTGGTGACTGGGTCCTTGAAGTGCATCAAACTGATTCGGAAATTCATTGAAAAATCATCTTGACTGATGAGGCCCATTTTCACCTCTGAGGCTACCTTAACAAGCAGAATTGTCGCATTTGGCACTCGGAAAACTCAAAAATTATTATTGAAAAGCCTCTCAATCCTCAACGTGTGACTGTTTGGTGCGGTTTTTGGTCTGGCGGAGTCATTGGACCTTACTTTTCCGAAAATGAAGCTGAAGCAACTGTTATGCTGAATGGATTTCGCTATCGATCGATGGTTAATGATTTTGTATGGCCGGAATTGGAAGATATTGACGTAGACGATGTTTATTTTCAACAAGACGGCGCTACGTGCCACACAAGCAACGGTACCATCGCTCTTTTGCGTGAAAAGTTTCCTGACCGTGTGATTTGTCGAAGAGGCGATCACAATTGGCCACCGAGATCTTGTGATTTTACACATTTAAACTTTTTTTCTTTGGGGTTACGTGAAAGATAAGGTCTATGCTAATGGCCCACAATTGATTCAAAACATCAAAGATAGAATTCCTGAAGTTGTCGAGAACATACAGCCGCAGATGTGCGAATTGGTGATGGAAAATTTCATGAAAAGAATATGGTCCTGCAAGCGTAGCCGTGGCGGCCATTTGGCTGATATTGTTTTCCATTATTAAAGGCATACCCTCCTCTTTACAATTAAATAAAAATCCGATGATTTCGCTTAAAAATACTCGTTTTTTTACATATCAAAATGAAACCTCTTATTGGAAGACCCGGTAGTAGCATAACCATACAAATTCGTTGCATCGAGATATAATATATATTTCTTGACCTCTGAAGAATCATGTTCTGGTAAGGATTCGTTGTTAGCAATTTCCTTTCATTTACAACACAAACTCGCCCCTCCACGTATACTTTTTTTGAAAAAATTAAACATAATGAATAATTTTAAACTTATACTCGTCACGCATAGCATAGCCTTCCAATCTAATCCACAATTGTTCATGCAAATATTTCGAACATTTTTAGAATTACCTGCAAGTAGTAAGACATCTGTTATATATATATATATATATATATATATTGTATATATACAGGGTATCTGCAAAATGCTTGGACATGGCTTAACCACAAACTCCTTGCATCAAAATAAGATGATTTAACCAGACTTACCTATATTCAAAATCGCATCGTTACGCCGGTATTCAGCTTTAATGTTTTTCGAAAAAAACAAAAAAATTCTTATTAAAACATAACACTTTGATCGTATGCAGACATACAACCCCAAACCATGATACTACCACCTCCAAATTTTACTGTGGGAATGATACATTGTGGTTCATAAGCTTCCCCTTGCCTACGCCGAACGTATAGCGTCCCAGGTAGTCCCCAAAGCTGCCAGGCATACAACGATAAGAATATTAGTCATGAAAATGTACTTACATACCTCGATATTCGATTCATCAGACCAAAGAATCTTCGACAACTTCTCGATTGTCCAATTTGCGTGTTGTTTGGCCCATAAATACCGCTTCTTTTTATGAGCGTCAGTTAAAAGCGGTTTACGTCGCGCTTTACACCCTCGTAAACCAGCACACTGGAGACGCCTTCTCACTGTTTGCGCAGAAACTGTTACGCGATAACGCTGTTTCAGCTCACTGGCGAGCTGTTTCGACGATTTTTCCTATCACTGAGAGCCAGTCTGTAAAATTCTGTCTTCTCTAATCGAGTTACAGGGTTTTCTGCCACTTTTTGGTCTGTTAACAAACGACCCACTCTCCTGATAGCGACTAATGGTTGTACGGACTGCACATCGCGAACATTTTTTTTTTGCAATTGCAGCTATTGATAACTTCTGGGAATGCAGTAGCACTATTTGGGCGCGTTCCCCTACCGACAACTCGCGTGTTTTAGGCATTTTTCTTCAACAAATAACTGACACAACGTGAAAAAATAGGATAATCTAATTGATCTCTACCACAAACTCACAAACGCACGTTGCTCACACACTGCTAGAATGACACTAAATTTCTAAAATCCACAATTTCCCCTTTCCACCTATTCTTTTCAATAGGGGATTAACTAGGGTATTCAAAAACGCATTTCTGTAAATACCATTAATTATTTTTACGGTTAATTTCCGTCAGACGTGGATAATACCGAGAATAAGGGTTTTTACCTGGGGTATCTAATACATCTGAGCATGGTTGTATATATATATATATATATATATATATATATATATATATATATATATCTGAATATTTATGTCACTATATTTTCCTAGTGAATTACACTTAAATAAATTCTAAATTGTTTCTATTCTGCGATAATCTTTATCACTTACGTTTCTATTCGAAAGTAGATTATAAAACATTCTCTATTAGGTAGCTTTCATGTGGAAAGGCTCTCGTGGGAAGATAAGTAATTGTATGGAAATATACCTATCTGACGTATTAAATAAAATTTTTCACCTGTATAACATCTTCGAACTTCTTTACACTTTTCATCATCTAAATAAGATGCTAATTTTTCCAAAGAGGAACTCATAAATCCAAATGAATCTAAGAACTTCAATTTGTAACAGTTTCCTTTTTCTACAATTGCAATGAATAGTATCCGCTACATGTATTTTCTTAGAAAACGATATGTATTTTTCTTGCAATGACATCTGCTTCTTTTTTTTCTGCTGATTGTACAAATAAATGAGTATCATCGTGATCGCGAAATTTATCATCTAGAAATTCTGTTTCTTTTTCACATATATGGCATATTCTCGCTTGCTCATAATTTATACGCTCTTCATTAGTTAAAGGTCTCATTTCTAGCGCTTTAGTTAAATAATTTTTATATAAAAATTTAACATCCGTTTCTAACACTTTTGTAAAAGATAAGGTTGTAATTTTCCCACTATAAGAACACTGTTTACTTACGTTATCATAAAAACAACATATTACATAATACGCGAGAGAATATGATTCATGTTCAAAATATTTCGCAGCAAATGATTTGGAAGGATTCGGTTCTGAGGTATGAGAACGTTCTAAAATAGCCTCAAAATCAGCATAAAAAGTAAAAGGAACTGCTAACTGTTTTTCGAATTTATAAGATTTCAATATACAGGCTGTTTCAAAAAGAATATACGTATTTCGAATGCATATATTTATTAAACTTTAAGACATACGAATATGAAACTTTACGCATGGCAGTACGGATCAGGTTCTTCAACTCTTCCAGGTTCTGTGGGAGTGGTGGTACATAAACGTTGTCTTTAACGAAACCCCACAGGAAGAAGTCACAGAGTGTTGAATCCGGTGACCGTGGAGCCCAGCTGAGACATGCGAAGTCGCCAGCTTCTTGACGACCAATTCAACGGTTCGGTAGAGTTTCATTCAGATATTCACGCACTTGGCGACTCTAGTGAGGGGGTGCCCTGTCTTGTTCAAAAATGAAGTTTTCTTCGTGCAGCCTCGGAAACAACCAGTTTTGTAACATAGCGAAATACTGCTGACCGTTAACCGTGTTTTCATCAAAGAAGAATGGGCCGTAAACAGATGATCGGGATATCGCACAAAACACATTAATTTTAGACGAATCTCGTACATGTTCAATGGCTGCATGTGGGTTCTGTAGACCCAAAATTCTGGTAAACAAACATTGTGTTTGTTTACCAGACTACTGACATGGAAAGTCGCTTTATCATTGAACACGATGCGTTGTGCGAAAGTGTTATCATTGTCAATAGCATCATGAATCTCGTTACAAAATACCACACGTTTCCGTTTGTCATCAGGACACAGAGCTTGTAACAACTGAAACTTGTACGGCTTCATAACCAACCGACGTCTCAAAACACGCCAAATTGTTGTAGCAGTTGCAACTCCCGACTGGCACGACGAGTTGATTTTGAAGGATTACGTTGGAAAGCAGTTTGAATTCGTGCAACATTTTCTTCAGAAACATGAGGGCGGCCAGCACTGATTTCTGCTGCGGAAACACTCTGTATTTCCTGGTAATTGTTCACCATACTTAATTTTCAATTCAATATCAGGAAACACTGCCTTCACTTATTTACGGTCTTCATTTTTATGTCTGCGCAATTTTGCTCACATGTAAAAAAAGTTAAACACCGTTCACATATATGTATATTTCCCATATCCGTATTTAGAACTCTGGGATGAAACGAAAGGAGACAAACTTTTAATCTAGCAGTAGTGTGAATTCCCATTTTCGGTGCAAATAAGTAATAAATTAAATGTCTTAAATTTTACGTTTCGTAAAATATAACATATTAATGAACGCATTTTTTTTCTTCGAATATAATAATGTGGATATGAAGTAACCCTTTGTGGAACTGTTACTACTTCAGTTAAAGGTGAAGTAATACTCCAAACAAAATAGGCGCTATCAGAATTTTGAACATTTATGACTGAGTTCCTTGTCTTTATTGACGCCGGTAAAACTATGTAACTGGTATCTCTTATTGGATTATACTTGTTGATATTCACTTCTAAAAAATATTGCTCAACGTCCACCCTAAAGCATATATCAAAAGTAATTTAATAATAAAATAGAATATTAACATTAATCTCAGGTTACCTGAATCCGTTCTTGAAATTCACTAATTTTATTCTTAATTTGATTAATCTATTCATCAAATAATGTATCACTTCCAAGGGTTATGATTTTATTACGAGTGATAAATGATTTTATTTCCACGTCTACCTTGGTTATAAAGAATATATTGTGTACAGTTCTATTCATTTTCAAAGAATCGTTCACATGCAAAATACCATCGATCAATGTTATCATTTTTTCTCTAATATTATTAGCAAATCCTTCCATTTTAATATGTATACGGGTAGATGCGTCAGATAATTGATAACTTACTGCCATATCTCCAAATGCGTCAACGTTCTCTCTATTACGGTTGCTGTACTTCGATGCATAGCGTTGCGAATATATGCCGCATAACAGTTTTTCTCCACAAATACATTACATATTGTACATTTCGTTAAATCTAAATTATTACTTGTATTATCTGTTTTCATTCTCATGTGGTCAATATATGTCGGTTTCTGTTATCTTCATGAGTAAATACTTTACCATAATATTTACATTCGAACATTTTGACCACGCTCAATGAATATATCCTCGATTGAAACTTCTGTGAAAACACAAAGTTGAACTGATACTCAAACGAAACAAGCATCTCCTTATAAACTTTCTGTCATCAAAGGTTTGTTACTAGCATGGAGCAGGTATCTTCATCCAAAACCTCCCACCTCTTCTCATCGAAGGTAATATCGAACATGCAGAGTCGAATTTCTACTAGTATGGAGCAAGTATCTTCATCCAAACCTCTCGCTCAAAGTTGAATGGGTTAATAATCTTTAAATTGAAACTTAATATTTTTTCTAAATAATAATTACTTCAACATATTATTTACATATATACATTTAATAAATTAATTCTACTCCAAATCATTAACATAATCTTCTGTTGTTAATATAATTATTTCTGCATCGATGTCAATGCCATTATAAATAATCTCTTTATTTCAATTTCTTCAATAATTTCTACTATCTTGTCATTACCTTCTTTTTCATTTTTCGTTTCATCTTCCTCCTGCGCCGCATCTTCTTTTATCTCTTTTCCAATAACTTCGTCTACATCATCATTAATTTCTACTTCATATTCAGTATCTTCTTCCATATCGTCATCAATAGTTTCCGACATACTAATTTCCAGAACATCATCATCACTAATCCCGGTTCCAGTTATTTCTAAAGCGTAAACTCTAATAATTCGAATTTATGTTCTTTTCTTAATAAAACGCCCATTTTCACTTACTTCACTAATTTGAACTGTTATTGAAATAAAACAGGCATCGGTTTATAAATCTCCATCGAAACGCGAAGTTTCCTTGACTTTGACATTGAAATGACCTTAGCATTTGAATGACTTCTACACAAAAATGATCTTGACATTAATATGTCCTTGACATTAAAGTGACTTTGACATTGTACCGACCCCGATATTGAAATGACCTGAAAATCGACACGACTTCGACGTTGAAATGACCTCGGCATTAAAATAACTTTGACATTAAAAGCTCTCGACGTTGAAATGACATTGGTATGACCTTGATACCGGAATGATATTGACATTTACATTGAAACGACGTTGATCTTGAAGTGACCTTGACCTTTAAAATCTCTGACATTGAAAACCTCGGGCTCAGCTGATTCTAGAACTTCGTAATTGTAATTGACCGTTTCAATATGCATTGTGGTCAAAGTCAGTGAGAAGGTTCGAGAATCGGCTGAGTCTCTCTGCTTATTATGTAAATGAAACCCTGATAAATGAGGGCCATACTAAAGAAAAGGTTTGGATTTTTGAGTGTTGCGAGCTCCCAACAAGCTTTTATTGAAGATGTAATCAAAAGTAGATCGAGTGAGATTGGGTTTGTCATAGATAGTTTACTATTTGTTGAGGGCAAGAAGAGTAGAGATTACCAAGAAGAAATGAATGCTACAGTCTTTGAATAATGATGTGTAAAAATTCTAAAATTATTATCGTGTGATGGTATTATTATACATAATGTTTCATTCTACTTGTATAGCCGTAAGTTAGAGAAAATGCGTATCATATCGTCCAGAAAGGAAGATATGTAGGTTTTGTCATAATTAAAAAATATTACATATAATAATATAGTTCGTTCTTAACTCCTCCATTAATTAAAATCAATAGTATATTATATTAAGATCAATAAGTATAATTTCTATGCAATATACGAAATGGCTAAACGTCACAATAAAATTGTATTGCGTTTACCTCTTTATCATTGAATTAAACCCGACCGAATTGGCGTACACTCATATTAAAAGTGAAGTAGCAACGAGAATCCAAACTTTTATTTATTAATTAAGTTGATGTCAGAGAACATTTATTACAAGCTATTGTAAATGTTGCTCCTGACAAATGGAAACAATATGTTGACTATGTTGTTAACGAAGAGCTGAAAGTGCGATCTAGATGGTCGAAGGAATAAATTTTTTTGCTGTACCAAGTAAAAGTCAACTAGTATATTAGATGACAACGCGTTGAGTGAAAGCTTTAGTAGGGGTTATATTGGTACAGTTTTTTATATGCATATAAATTTGCTATGCATCTGTAAAATCTATTCAATAATCGAAATACAGTTTAACATTTTTAGATTATTTGCAAATATTATTATTATTATTATTATTGGCCTTAGCTGCGAGCCATTAGCCACATACTGACTCTTCACCCTAACCACCCGAATGGACGTCAGGGCAGACAAGACACTCACTTCACACCCGGGGCCGATCGGGTGACTGTAAAAGACAACACAGGGGGGCCACCGGAAAAGGGGATTGTCCACATAGGTTCACAAACAAAGGAGAACGACTATATTTGTAAAGATATGTTACACATATGTTTATATATCCTGATGTTAATTTCTCCTTTCTCTTGTCCTATCAGATAGTTTATGTTTACTGGGAGTTGTAGTTTCATGGCAATAAGGTCGCGTATAAGTTCTCCAACTTGTTGCTTATATTTGTCGCAACCTAACATTAGGTGGTTGATGTCTCCACGTTCGTTATTACAGGCCTTGCAGATGTCATTATCAGAGATATTGATTTTGTACAAATGAGCAGGGAATCTTCCGTGATTAAAGGTGATTCTTAGGATTTGGGATAGCAGATTCTTTTTTATATTTAAATGGCTATGCCATCGACTGTTCTTAATCTGCGGGAACAACGAGTAGTAGTTAGTATGATTGTATACATAGGTCTTGGTGTATTGCGCTTGCCACTTTGGCGCGCCTCGTCTTTTAATTGTTTTAGGAGTTCAGTATATGGAATTAGTATATTATCTCCTGGTTCCTCGCAACATGCGGTTTTTGCAATAGAGTCTGCTACCTCATTACCAGAAATTTGGGAGTGCCCTTTGATCCATACATATGTTACCGATTTCCCGCGTTCTTTCAGGCTAAAATCTAATAAATGGATTTCGCCTATTAGGGGGGATGATTTACGCCCAAAATTTTGCAGGCTCATGAGAACGCTTTTAGAATCAGAGAATACACAGAAGTCCCTGCTATCTGTTTGTATTATGTATTCGAGAGATTTTTTTATGGCGACGGCCTCCGCAGAGAAAATGCTAGCTTCTTTGGGAAGCGTATACTTCTCTCTATATTGGTTGTGTGGTAAAAAAGGCACAACCAGTGTCCACCTCATTTTTTGCCCCATCTGTGAAAATGAGAATAGCTTTGTCATGTTGGCCTACAATATCGTTATATATTACTTTATTTAGGTGGGTGTTTTCAGAGAATTTGGGGAAAAGAATTATGGGTTTGTGCCGTAGACATTTGAATGGTAAAGAGTATATCAGAGGACCATTCGTTTTAACAATTATTTTATCATAAATAGCTGAGTCCGCAAAAGCAGTCGCCAGTAAAGGGGATGTTTTATTTTGCCAGTACGTGCCTATGAGGTTGTGTATATTTAACTTGGCGCTCTTGGCAGTGATACTTGTCTCGATCGTCCTGTTTTTCAAAATGAATTTGTCACTTAGGTATTTCCGCCTGATAGACAGAGGTGGTTCTCCTATTTCCACGTACATGGCTTCTACTGGGGTTGAGTTCATGACTCCCAGACACAATCGTATTGAGCTATTGTTAATAACATCTAATTGCTTCAGGAGGGATTTGCATGCGGTACCGTACAGCACACACCCGTAATCCAACACTGATCTTATCATTGCTCTATAAATGAGGACTGATGTATGTAAATCGGCCCCAAATGAAACTTTATTAACCATTCGTAGTAGGTTGTTTGCTTTTCGGCATTTCTCAACTGTTTTTAGGATATGTATTCGCCATTTCAGCTTGGCATCCAACCACATCCCCAAGTACTTAGTGGCGTTGTTTACTGGAAATTCCATGTTGCCCAAATTGACTTTATTACAATTCGTTAGACGATGTCTAGTGAAGACCTGTACATTACATTTGGGATAGGCAATTTCGAATTCCTTCTTACCGCACCATTCTAGGAGTTTTGCCATAGCTTGGTTTAATACCTCGGTACATTGTGTGAGAGAATTTTGTTCCGTGTAAATTACAAAGTCGTCTGCGTATTGTATAATTTCGACATCAGAGATACACAGGTCATTAGTATAGATGTTAAAAAGCAGTGGACTTAAAACTGATCCTTGGGCTAAACCTTTAGAAGTTATTCTTGGTCCTATACAATTATTATTTTGAGTTCTTAAGACAATACTGCGATTTGTGTACAGGTGGGTAATGTTGGTAGCGGTGGAGGAAGGGATATTTATACTAATTAATTTTGTTCTCAGCGATTGGAGGTTGACAGCATTATAGGCATCTTTGAGATCCACGAAAAATGCCATCAGATAATTAGTCCTCGTGAAAGAGGTGTGAATGTCGGTCACTAAATGTGCCAAAGCGTGCTGAGTGCTATATCCTGGTCTGAAACCATATTGATACTTGGCCAAGTTACCTTGGTTTTCGGTCCACCATTCTAGCCGAGCTTTGATTAATCTTTCCAAAGTTTTCAATATACAAGACAGTAGTGAAATCGGCCGTAAATCCCTAACATCTTTAACATATCTGTCTCTTTTAATAATTGGGACAATAATTCCTTCCTTTAGTTCTTGTACTTCTTCGCCGTCTATATAGATTTTATTAAACATATCCAGCAACATTTTTTTGGCGTTAGTAGGTAAGTGTTTAATCATGGGGTACAATATGTTATCCAAACCAGGGGATGTATTATTGCTTGCTTTTAAAGCTATATCCAATTCGTAAAGAGTAAACGGTTCCAACAAGACGTGCGTATCGTCCTGGCAGCTGTCTATGTTGACAATGTGCTCCACAGAATCCGGTGTTAGCTTATGTAGAAGATCCGTGAGGATATTTTCGGGTATATGTTGTTTAGGGGTGCAACGCGGCTTGATTGACTTAATTTTCTGCCAAACTTTCTTGATCGGAGTGTCTTTATTTAAACTCTCGCAAAAATTTCTCCAGCTTGTTCTGGCTTTTGCTTTGAGAAATTTTTTTGTTTCAGCAGCTATTCTCTTATATTCCACATAATTTTCCACGTTAGGATTGTTTCTATACTTTAACAGAGCTCTTTTCCGATTAGAGATTACCGTGTTGCACTCGCTATCCCACCAACTCACCACGAGATTTTTTGTTCTCCAAGGTTTTTTCTTCTTGAAAACTTTTTCGCCAACGGCATTGATTTCATTTAGGATGTATTTATAAATTTCATTGGCCTGCATATCTATATCCACAGTTTCAATCCTGCTTTCCAACTGACAAGAATATTCTAGCCAGTCAGCATCTTTGACATTCCACTTGGATGTCGGATGTATAAGTGATGTGTCTGATGCTTCAGATCCATATTGGATAATAATGGGGTAATGGTTAGAACCTAGCGTGTCTGTTTCCACGTTCCATGTACAATTAATGGCTAAGTTTGGCGAAGCTAGTGTTAAATCTATTGCTGATTCATGTCCGGCCCGTCCAATATGTGTCGCACTGCCGTTGTTCAGCAGGCCTAAATGAAGATCGTCTAGCACATTGATGAAATTAGCACTCAAATTATCATTATGGTTACATCCCCAACTCGTGTTGTGAATATTAAAGTCCCCTGCTATAAAGCAACTGCGTAAGTTACATTGCCGGAAAAGCGATTCCCAGTCTTTACTAGAAGCCTGTATCTTAGGGGGTTTATATACAGCAACAATGTCCAAAGGTGTAGATATAATAATCTGAACACCACAAGCCATTATACCAGGATTATAATTTTCACTTAACTTAATTTCGGAGACGTTCAGATTGTTAGTGACAAGAATTGCTACTCCGCCATAACCGTCACGCCTATCTTTACGTATGCAATTAAAACCATGCATTTGAAAGTGTTGTTTTGGTTTGAGCCATGTTTCGGACAAGATAATTACATCCACTTTGTTTTGAGTGAGGTAATTTAATAAACTGAGTTTATTTGCATTGATTGATCTACAATTCCATTGCAATATTTTGAGTTGTTTAATCATTGGTAAATTGAATATGGGTATTATGTAATTGTTCAACTGTTACTGTGGTTACCTCAGCTTAGTATAATACCGATTAACAGTGTAACCGACTAAAACAAAATACTATGTTGCCTGGGAACTTCTTTCTATAAATGTATTCGGATCTACATTAATAATATTTTCCAACTTTTCTTTTACTGTTTCTTTATCGAAAATAAAATTACTGTTACTGAAAATAGATTCTATAAACTTTGTGATATTTTCTATAACGTCAGTACTTCTACTAAAGGGTGATTCCCTATTTACAGCCCTATTAAAGAAACTTGGCGCCTGTGAGTCACCACTGTTAGCGGCAAACAAAGGTCGAGTCCCAATACTTGTAGGAGACATTATTTAACGTTTTTTATTATTATACCAATTCTGCGCTTTTGGTTTAGTTGTAAACTTAAAACTATCCTTGCTATTTAGAGGAGGAAATTCTTCTTGATTGTCTAAATTCAGCAGAGGCGAGAAAAAATTACTGCTTGTTTTTTTAGCAAAAGAGTTAGGGTTGTTTAAAGTTTGTCTGGCCTCAATATAAGTCAGTCTGTTATCAGCCATTATTTTTTTTATTCTTTTTTCTTTGATATACATGTCACATTTTTTGGACAAGCCGTCATGGGCCGCCGATTTACAATGGTAGCAGATGGTTTTTGTACTAAATGTACCCTCATGTGCGTCCCCGCAATTTTTGCAGCGTTGTTCTTTAGCTTTGCATATTTTTGCAATGTGCCCAAACCTTAGACATTTGAAGCACTGCAACACGTTGCTAACATATACGTCTACTACTCTGCGACAGCTATTAATAAAAACATAGGGTGGCAATTTGTTACCATGGAAGGAGACTATGATGGTTTGTCTGGGTATCGTCTCTATAGATTTATCCTCTTTGATAATTTTTCTATGTATTCTTTTTACTTCTTTAATATTTCCTTCACATTCAATTGTTTTCAGTAATTCTTTCTCTGAGATAGAGGAATCGACAAATTTGATCACTCCCCTACACTCTGTTAGATGTTTAGGTACATAACAATGAAGGTTTTTTGCTTTTAAGAGCGGATTATTAACTAAATTTACTACATCTTTTAGGTTTTTCATCTCGACCTTAATTTTGTTGTACCCTATTTTACTGATTTCCTTAATACACGATTTCAAGCCGAGTTCCTCGTGCAACACGCGGCCTAACGCCATTTCGTGCAAACGACCGATATTTTTGGAACGGTGCTGTATAAAAACGTAATATGGACCATGGTACAAATGAGTAAATTTAAGATTAAAGTTGTTGTCAATTAAATAATCATTATTACTATTATTCGAGTTTGTTGACGGCTCGTTATTATTTATATTGTTTTTTTCGCTATTTATTTGACTAGATTGTTTCTGCGGGTTCTTTAAATTAGTTATATCTTTAATTAACACAGATGTGTAATTGTCACTTTCCAACTTCATAGAGTCTACATTGCCAGCTTCGCCGTATTGTCCTGATTCCATAGTTTAGAATTAAATAAAATTTTAACTTACCCAGCGATCCAGGCAAACAAAAAAAAAAAAACCAACAAAACAGAAACTCGCAAAAGGAAAAAAGAAAGGAATATAACAAGAAACTTGAAGACTATAAGAAATATATACACAACTAATTTGAAAAATGAAAATGTAATAACTAGGTAAATATTAGAAATAAGAGAATGTAATGCACGGAATGTTACACTCGCCTTACGCGGTCTAGCTTTTGAATTGCACTGCGATTTGCAAATATAAAATCTATAAAATAAAGAATATATTCTAATTATTCCACTTTCGCCTATACTCTCGACGTGTTATATCCATCTTTTTCTTGTTTTATTCTATCATTCGTAGAAGTTATGTTCGGTTTTTGTGTATTTCTCCTTATCTCTTTCTAGGCGTACATTCTTTTGTTTTTTTAAATTTTGCTTCTCGCTTCTCATCATTTTTAGTTATCGTCCAAGTTTCACCGACACATGTCGACATAGATGTCGCCATGATTATAAAGCTTAATTTTTGTTTCTTTTTACGTTTTGTTTTTATGTTTTTATGTTCTCTTAAGTTTGTTCGTTATATCATTTTCGTATCTATCTTACTTCATATTCCAGAAAGTTAAAGTGTAACACCAACTTGTTGGTGTTTTCCTTTGAAAACCATTACTTTTGTTTTTTGCACATATTTTTATGTACAGTATTTACATATTTGGTTTAAAAAATGAAGATTATTTATAATATGTAGTAAGTGACTTGTTTTTTGTAGGATTATTTAATCGTCAGAAGAAAGTACAGTATTAATATATTTCTTTATAGATTTAGTATCATTCCGAAATACAAAATTATTTTTATTGTCTAATGAAAATAAAACAAAAAATTTGTGATTTGAAATTGTATTTATTTCGCAAAATAATCTCCAGATACCTTAATGCATTTGAACTAGCGATGATTTATGCCTTGATAAAATTAAGAACTCGTCAAAATATATGTTGGGCGTTCTTTAGAGATGTTTACAACCTCATTATCTCAGACGTTTTCAAATGGCGTTCTTTTAATACACTAGCACGCACTTTTTCCATACTTCTGGCATAGTGGTAGATTTAGGAGGCCCATTACTGTGCATCTTGACCACATTTGAACACCCACAAACCTATTTATCAGCAATGAAAGATCAAGAAGGCAAGTTCCTTAGACAATTCTTCATTTCATTATAAATATTTGGTGCTGATAAACCTTTCAAAAAGAAATACTTAATGAGGGCGTGAATTACATTATCCATCTCGTTAAAAATTCCCAGACGCAGTTGTCGCAACGAAATTCATAAACGTGGTAATCTGAAGTTCGACAATAGACGTTGCTAGAGAAAAGAGACTTGCCGGTGCATCACTAAAACATCCTGAATTTTGAGTCCAACATCTTATATTGAAAATATAGGTGATAGGTTGCGCTCTTGGTCTATCCAGATAAGATTAAGGCAATTTTGGAGATCTCGATTTCGAAGGTAATATCTGAAGTTAGAGTGTAAGTTGGGATGGCTTACGAAGTTGTTAAAGAACAATACGAAGTTTTGTTGAACTGAACAATGTCATTTAGTTTGAAAAAATATTGAAGTTTGCTTAGTTTCCGCACCTGTTTTGAGTTGTCTCGACTTTACTAAGGAATATGCGATCCAAACTGATGTTTTAGACTGTAAATTTGGGGCAGTTTATGGGGTTGAAAAGGTGACCGAAACAACCATCCCCGACTGAGTAGACTGGCAAGCAGCATTCGGATTGTACAACTTCAGCTAGAAACTTCGCCCCCAGGTAGATTAGATGTTCACACAAAATGCCTTGGTTATGTATACATTATGAAAATATTTTAACCGGCACGCCAATAAAATCTCTGCCGATACTCTAAAATTAAAATTATACAAAAGATGTCACAATCATTTACGTACACACATAAATAGATAATGTAACATCTCAGTCAATAGTATTGCGGTAAATATACGAGGTTTGATCAAAAAATAACCATTATTTTCAAATTTCGTTTGTTACGTATGTTCGATTTTCGCATTTTTTTCTGTTATGTTGGTACCCATGTCTGTTATATACGTTGGCAATATCAGCCATTTTGGATTGTCGGTTTGTTTTTGACAGATAAAAAGGTTAGTCGTGTTATAGTGTGCTCTTCGATTTTTTACTATTCGAAAAATGAATCAAAGAAACTGTATTAAGTTTTGTGTAAAAAATGAAATTAAATGCGCAAGGACATTTAAAATGTTGACTGTGGCGTTTGGCGAGTCAACTATGAGCAGAACACAAGTTCAATTGTGGCATAATCGGTTTAAGGAACGCACAGAATTGTGGAAAAAACAATCATGGATTTTGCACCATGATAACGCACCGGCTCACACATCGATGCTTGTGCGTGAGTTTTTGGCCAAAAACAAAACCGTTACCATGACTCAACCATCGTATTCACCGGACTTGGCCCCCGCTGACTTTTTCCTCTTCCCAAAACTGAAGACACCGATGAAAGGAAAGCGTTTTGCTACGATTGAGAAGATAAAAGAAAAATCGAAACAGGAGCTGTTGGCGATACCAAAAAGCGCGTTTCAGAAGTGTTTCGAGGATTGTAAAAAACGCTGGCATAAGTGTATTATATCTGAGGGGGATTACTTTGAAGGGGACAAGAAAGTTATTGATGAATAAATAAATACTTTTTGAAAAAATTGAAAATAACGGTTATTTTTTGATCAGACCTCGTAAGTACTCTAAATGTGTCTATCCCTGGTTTCCCAGAACCTATACATCAATTAAAAATTAAAGCGGTATATATATATATATATATATATATATATATATACTTAATCTATTAATCTACACATACGCTGTTCTTTATCCATTTGGCGCAGAGTATCGGGCCACATGAAGAAATGCGCAGGCATTTTAAATTACTTTTAATTAGCAATTAGTTACCGTAATTTAAGAGTCGGACTAATAATAATGTTTTTGTTTTAATTAATTTCTTTAACTTAACATACATATTAATTTTGTGTTATTGGGATATCTGACTAGAGTATAATGCTATACTTATTATTTTATGCAAATCAAGTCAACCTAAAAGCAAATGATAAATTATACTTTTTTTTTAGATATCTCATAATGTCTAGTTATTAGATATCTCTTTTTTGAACTGATGAAATGCAGATAATTACAGAGACTAGTGTATCACAACCTTACTTCTACCTCTAAAAAGTTGCAGAATCATGATAGTTTTCAGACTGTGACAGTTTTTTAACTTTAAAGAACTAAATAATTATATACTTTGTTATTTTGGAAAATATTTTAAAATTTTTATGTATGTATCTGTGTAATTATAGTTAATAATTGTAATGATGCATATTTATAGAATACTGTTCTTTTAGCTTAAAGGGTCACATTTTTTGAAATAATTGCCGTTGTAAAGTTCCTTCGTCATATCTTATGTAGATAATTGTCTCTCTACCTTTGTTTTTCAGATAAATTAACTGTACAATTACACGATATAATATACCGATAGTTGTAGCGGTAAAATTAAGTGAGAAACAAATATGGTTCAACTTTAGATTGTATTTTATAGATGATATTAATAACTGTCGCATTTGGGGTTGCTTCCTCCTAAGAATTTTAATTTTAAATTTATTTATTTTATATAGGAAAATACAAATGTAGTTAATGAAAACAATATATTTAAAGTATTGCAGTTTAACTACCTTTCAAATTGAGACAAAATGTATCAAATACATCATTAAAAAATACGAAATGAATTAATGTAAAATATTGATCGTCGGGAAGAAATTTAAAGTAAATAGTTTACAAAGAGAGGAAGAGAGAAAATAGATCCTTATGACAAGTTAATCATATGTATGAAAAGAAATAATAGAAAAGCTAATATCTACATATTTGTATATTAAGGGAGCATACAAAGTTACAATCGATGTGTACTTAAATACGACGATTTTTCTTTACCGATACCTCATCAGTTATGGACTGCTATCTCAGCCATTAAATTCATATTTTCAATTAATTAATATGTAGAATTCATTTATTAAAATTTGTATTTGAAAATAAAGAAGATCATGTATTATAATAATGTTTAAATATCTATTGACTGGAAAATAATACTAAAAATTAAATGACATGTCGGTAAAGAAAGAATGTATTGATTGTATGTACATATGCCAATATGTACAACTTGAATGCATGCATATGATATAATAAGCACATTCTAAGGTGCGATTAAAATTTTTATAGGCAAGTACTCAGCAGCGGCTTTAAATTATAAAGTGTGGACCCCGCAAAGCACTTAGATAAAGCAGAAGATATTAGTTAAAATAAAGGCAATACACCGCTAAAAACAACAAGACAGCAAATCAAATACTCTCATTAATTATCTTCTTGCCGACGAAATTATATCGAATTCGTGTTCTTTTTTTTTCTTTAGACGTAATGTTGAGTTTGTTTCGAGTAATAACACACTTTTGTATTTCACGTTTGCTCAACCACTTGTACAACTCTTATACTGTTTGCACTAAATCCAAATATAACAATTTATTTAATTAAAATTAAAAAAGAAGTTATTTAATTGCAAAGCCGTTCCGAGTAAAAGTTAAAATATCTACCGTTGGTTTTACCATTTGTTTCAGATCAATAATCGAACTCTAGGAAAGAAGAAGTCGTCGTCGTGAAATGTTCTTCGTATGTGTTTTATCTTTTGTTTCTATCTTGACATCACTATCTAGTTTCACGACGATTTCTTATAAAGGATTTGTTTCTATACGTGCATAATGTATATCAATTGCTCTGTGAGATCTATCGATATTAAGCAACATGTTAGATTATTTCTTTCAACACATTCTACATACACTTAAAAACTGTTAAAAATGTTAAAATTATTATTGAAATAAAATCAATCAATAGTGATTGTGTTTGTAATTGTATACTGTACTTTTCAACTTCACAAGGTATACTAAATAATCAGCGTTATTTAGATATATGTACCTACTATATTAAGGATTGTACAGGAAGAAGTGTGAATTAAACATTCGTTTATTTTATTCTTTATTTACCTTTATTGTTGAAAAATATTATCTTTTGGTTTTTTATTTGCTACTATTTTTATGAGCGAGCCCCGTCAAATCCTTAGGCGGTCGATGTTTCCACCCACCATCGATTCCTCCATTCACTTGAGGAGGGCCTGGGCAGATTCTCTTCTACCATCCACATCATTAACTTTTGGCTAATTATGTCTGTCCAGGCTCTTCCTCTGGAACTAGTGGTGACATCTTTGCCGCTCTTACCAACCGTCTCTTCAGTTGCCAGTTTCCGATAAGAACGTTCCAAGCGGTTGTTGTAGTGTTTCAGGCGTCGAAATTGAAGGTGGCGGTGGAGATTGGTATCGAAGGCGGCGAAAATGATACATATGGTTGTGGAGGTGGCTCTACAGTAGGTGTCAGGGGCAGTGCAGTGGGAGTCGGTAAATGTCCGCCTACGGTTTCATGCGCGACGACCACTGAGACATTAGTTAGTCTGGCCCCAGTTGCTTCTATCGTTAGTCGAAGTTCCTCCTGAAAGAAAAAACAGTTTTGCTGTTTTTATTCTAAAAATTAAATATAAACACTTTACGGGAATCCAAAGAACACTTTGCTTGTCACTTGAGCTTTCAGATACACCATTTCTAATTGATGGATGAACGATAGATGGATTGAACGTAAATATTTTTTTCAAAAAATAAAATATTTAAATATTTTGTATAATACTTTGTATGTCTGTCAGTAAGTCAGTAAGTCAATATAATTGACAGTCAATATGTTAATGTAAGCGCCAACCCCCACCACTACCACGTACCATCAGAAGTAATTGAAAGATAATTAATAACATTGATGAATTAATGTTCTATTTTGATGGTGCTATATTTTATCGATCTGTCTGATCGATAAAAAATATCAAGAATCAAATATGTATATCAAGAATCTTTTTCTTGTCAAAAGCAATCAGATTAATATAGTTTTTAATATCTTTCATGTAATTATTTATCTCCTGGAAGACGAACTATATCATTAACAGGAACACGACCAGGAATGTCTATTAATGGCATCACTGCAGGTCTTGTAGAAACAAATAATCATATCATGTTCTGCAACAGCTTTGTCGATTTTCTCATATATAGCAATTAATTGATCTGCAATCTTTCAAGCTAACGTTTTCTGTTGTAGGCGTGATACGATACATATATGTTAAAAGTTAATTCATGTTTGCAGCAAGGTTATAAACTGGTATTGCAGAGGAAATGCGGGGGTGGACTGATAATCAGGAAGTAGGTGGTGGAGTGGGTCGGATATATGGGAGATTTCTAGATGCAGAGCAACAGGCGGACGGAAGGAGACTTGAGAAAGAGCGAATAGTGATAATTGATGTTAGACAAGTGGGTCGAGGAGACTTGGGAAACAGAGATTATAGGAGATAGTGGAGTTGTAGAAGATGGTGTGTAAGTGAGAATGATCCGGGTTGAACAGGATCTGGTATTACACAGACTGGGGTTGAATCCAGTTGAACAGATAAGGGTTTCACTATTATACTTAGAACGGGTTATCGATGATGGGGATGTGGTTGTAATAGGTGAGGATGTAATTTCAAAGGTTTAATGTAATCGGGCAAATAGACAAACGCGATCATAACAAAAGTTTCTTGTACCACGAGAGCGTTGACAGATATATTGTGAACAATCTTCTGCGGTACTGTAGTCGCCCCTTTTCCAGCAGCAGAAACTACCTCTTTACCTAGAAGTAGTTTTTGGAGTTGACCTCTCGACTGCCGGACACTGGTAAATAAATTGCGGTAGCAGTTGTAATAGTAACAGCCATAGTAGCAGTCATAGTAGTAGTCGTAAGTAGTTGTTGGTATCTATACTGTCGTTATTTTACTGTTGCTTTTTGAAAAGTTGACGTTGAGCAATCAATTACTTCTCGGTGCTTTACTTAATTCGTAATATTCATTATGAGGTAAATAGCTAGTAAAATGTGGTGGAAAAGTAACTGCAAGCGGGGAAACTGATTCGGTTGCAGGAGGAACAATCACGTTTGATTCTCATGCAAGAGGAACAGTAACAATCACAGTAGCAACTGTTATAACTACTTGCAAAATACTCATTTACGAAGATGATAAGCTCGTCGTTAGACGAGAATTTCTTTCCCCCTAGTGCCGTTT
>JAVIWB010004200.1:0-55990 GCA_031893035.1 Dermolepida albohirtum | reverse complement strand
GCGCAATGCTACTCGTAAAAAGAGGCCAGAATTATGGGCCGACAACTCTTGGTTTTTGCACCACGATATTGCACCGTCGCATACTGCATTAATTCTTCTTCTTCGTGAGTTTTTCGCCAAATTTTCAACCAATATCGTGCCGCAACCACCGTATTCGCCTGATTTAGCTCCGTGTGACTTCTGGCTATTCAGCAAACTCAAACGACCGCTCCTGGGAAACCGTTTTGAGTCAATTGAAGACATTAAACGTGAATCGCTACGCGCATTGAAGGCTATTCCTGAAATTGACTTTAACAACTGTTTCGAGAATTGGAAGAAACGTTGGAACAAGTGTATTAGGGCCAGGGGGCTTACTTTGAGGGGGACGAAATCGATTTGGAAGAATAAATTCAGAATTTAAAAATTATGAAAGTCTTACTATTTTTTGCCCACAGTAGTATCTTTCAAAGTATATAAACATATATACTTTGTATAAGTCGGTAGTACTTTAAAATCATTATTCCTTGCGATTTTACTTACCCCTGGCATTTATTATATGCGTCGGTCTAACTAACATGAGTGCTTCAGGCGCAAAGAAAATGAATTATAAGATATTCTTACTAAAATGAGCTCGAATAAATTACAAAAATAAAATACGATTACTTTATTAGGACTTGAAAGAATATATCAAATTGAATTCTTAATTCACCTTAATTAAAACATAAATAGAACTATACATAATTCACAATAAATTAAAAAACAATTTAGCAATGCTTAACAATTTTGTATAATAATTAACAATTTAATAGCAATTGGAATAACAATTTTTTAATGTAATATACTTATTATTGGTTTAAGCCTTCGACTTATAGATAATTAAATTTATTGTACAGGTAAGTGAACTTTTTATAATTATCTATTGATGTAATAACTATTCATATGATTATTGGCAATTTTAAATCAAAAAGTTTGCATATATAAAATTTTAGAGAGTTATGACCGCGGTCAGACAATAGTTTTAATATAAATCCTATAAAAGAAACACTAGTCGTCAATGATTCATCTGAGGCTTTTAATCGAGCAGAAATAGACTTGTTGAACAAAGGTTTAAAACATTGTTTGTCCAACCGTGATACTCCTACTGAGGAGGCGATCGCAGGCATTGAAACGGCTTAATTAAGAATTTAAAACCAAGTTCAAAAAATTTCTTTAGAGATCCAAATTAAACAGAACTTACAAGACAAACAAAAGTTAGTTAACCATGAAGGGAACTCGATTAAAAGTCTCAGGTTGAAAGGCTGCTTTTATTTAAAAACATAAAGGGAGCAAGGTAGTAATTTTGGACAAAAGTGATTATTTTCAAAGAGTGAGAAACTTAATTTTAGAGGACCCACGTGTTGAATATACGAAAAATCCATTACCAGAAATAATTACACATGACCAAAAACGCATTAAAAAATTGTCTAAAGTTAATAACCCCGAACAAGAATTATAGATTAAGTGTAAGTAATCCGTTGATCCCTAGACTGTACTGTTTGCCTAAAATACATAAACCAGGCAACTCAATGAGACCAATTGTCTCAGAGATCCACTCCCCTACTTACTTGATTTCAATGGGGTTAGTTGAATGAATTCAAAAATTTGTCCGAAAAACTTGAAAGCCTATCAGTTACTAATTTAATAGAATTTATTCAAAGAAATAAATATGGTAAATTAAAAATAGTTCTGTATTTTAAACTAGATAAATCGAATAATAGCTTCAAACTGTTATAATTAGATTTTTTCAATTTTTATAATTTATAATTTTGATATTCGATAAACGTCAAGTACCTGCAGAAGATAATTAAAATGACTAGAGGAAGAGCATTATTAATTGGTATGGATGCTAATGCTACCTCGTCATTATTGTATAATAAAATTCCTCAAGCTTCTACGGATTCGGCGAGGAAGAATTTTGGAGGACTTTAATATAGAAAATAATTTAAGGGTATTAAATGAGTGCATTTTCACCGTTTAGTACAGTGACTGGTAAATCGGATGTTGATATGACTTTATGTAATAAATCTTGGTGTCATAAGTTTGTTAATGAGTGGAAAGTTAAACCTGTGTGGAGTTTAAGTGACCATAATACATACGTTATTTATTCGTGGAATGTTAACTAGAAAGAGAGCTCATCAATTCAAAGTGTGAAATGGTTAATGAAATGTGCTCATTTGGAAGAATTTGAAAGAGTCCTTAGATTTGATTTGGACTCGATTACTATTGAGGATTGTAACTCACTTTCATTATATGGGTAGTTAGAATGGTTAAATAAATTTATAGGGCTCGTGAGATGGTACTAAAAAGAAATACTAGGCACAATAAATGTAAGGAAAATTGAAAGAAAGGAATTAAGGACTATACGGAAGCAATTTCAAAGAGGAATGAAAAGAAATGTAAAGAAAAAAAGAAAATTACATGATAAACAAAGGGAATACAAAAAATTAATTAAGGATACCATGTTAAGTAAATGGAGAAACTTTGTTAAATATATGGGATCATTACATCCATGGGGTGATGTTTATAAGGCATGCATGGAGAAAAAGAAAAAAATGCAATTGGATTGTTACGCTCCGCATATATACAAATAATAATTCTTTATATCATGTTCTTTAAATTAGTCTATTTTAATTTAAAGATATTTCGATTTTCAAGTCATAAATTATTATTTATTTTGACCTTTTTGTGATATATATACAAATGCAGTAATCTTTTGTATTCGTCACGTACAGTCAGGCGTGTAATAAAACAAACTGTCGTTGTTTTCTAGGAACAACTCTTCGAACCACGCGCTCGTAATAAATTTACTAATCATTACGTGCAAATAAATATATTCTCTATTAAATAATATCTCTATTATTATTTAGTTTAGATTAATTAAGGGGACATTTAACCCTTTAACAATAACACTAACACGTTACGCATAACATACAAGTTAAAGAAGGAGGTAATAGGATCCTTAAAAATAGGAAATAAATTCACAGAAACATTGTATGAAAGTGTAGATGCATTTTCATGATACACCGGAAATGGTTAAGAGTCTATGGAAAGTTGGATCGGATTTAGTATGTACATAATTTA
The DNA here is from genome assembly GCA_031893035.1 of Dermolepida albohirtum. Taxonomy (NCBI): domain Eukaryota; kingdom Metazoa; phylum Arthropoda; class Insecta; order Coleoptera; family Scarabaeidae; genus Dermolepida; species Dermolepida albohirtum. Next base: position 52,891 of record JAVIWB010004200.1, on the reverse strand, counting down.
CAAAGTGTTTAGAGTTGCAAGTTTTCCCTAACGAGTGGAAGTTAGCTAAGGTGATGGTGTTATTGAAAAGTACTGATGAACCGCGAAGTAATGTGATGTCATACAGATCGTTAAGTTTACTTCCAGTTCTAGGTAAAGTGTTTTAGTAGAAAGGTTAAGAGTGAAAACAGAAGGATTTTTAAATAAAAAGCAATTTTGATTTGTTAGACACACTTCAACGGAAGATGCATTATGTTGTGCTATGGAGTGTATTAGAAAGTCTGGAAGGAAATATGTTTTGGGAATTTCTGTAGATTTTAAAGGAGCATTTGATAAACTGCGATAGAATGATATTATGAATAAATTGGAGGAGATTGTTTGTGAAGAAATATATTTGGAAAACTTATTTTAATAATAGGTAAGCTTGTGCAGTTGAAAGACGAGAAGTGGTTTGAAAGAACATAACCAAAGGATACCCGCAGGGTTTCATATGTGGTCCAAATATGTGGAATCTAATGATGAATGATTTATTGAACGAATTAACTGGTAAGGATAATATAGAAATCGTTGCATATGCGGACGATTTGTTGATAATATTGGAAAGAAATTTCAGAAGAATAATAATAGAAAAATTAGCTAATGAAGCTATGGTTCGTTATGAATTGGAGTAATAGAGGTGCAGTGGAAATTTCGAAGGATAAAACAAATATGATGCTATTAAAAGAAAAATTGTCTAGTATTTTGTTGGCAAGAATGCGCGTCAAGACAAAAGGGTTTTTAAATAAGAGGCAATTTGGATTTGATAGAAACTTCAATGGAAGATGCCTTATGTTGTGCTGTGGAGTGTTTTAAAAAGTCTGACAAGAAGTACGTTTTGGAAATTCATATCATAATTTAAGTTGAATTAAAATATCAAGGTATACTAATGCATTTTAGCAATTTTATAGTAATTTGAATTTCCTAGAACTAATTTGAGTATGTGTCAACCACCAAATATATATATATCTTATCGACAAAATAGTAAAAGAATATGGTGTATATAAATAATCTTGTACAACTATAATCGGAAATATAAATCCATTAACATTTAAGTTTCGTATAATTTTTTAAATAATTAATTTGTTTATAAACAAAACAAACGTAGAATAGAGGTTGAAGGATCAATATAGATCATATTACGACTCACATTATTACTTTGAAAATACTACACCAAATCTAGTGGGAAAAATGACCGACAGATGACATAAGCAAATTAAGAATTTAATGTAAAAATGTTAAAAAGTAAAAATCTAATGCAAACTTTAATTTCAAGTGAGGTAAATTAAATTGAAAAGAATTAAAAAAAAATAATTTGAGACTTAAAAAGGAGAATAAAATTATTGGACCGACGACATTGTCAGTAATAAGACGTGCCAGACCTAATTTTTTTGCTCTGATTGTATGCAGATAGCTTCAGAAAGATGAGAATTATTTCATTTAAGGTATTTACTAATAACGTTTTAAAAATATTTTAATTAATTTAATTTCCTTTAAATTTTAAGTTGACGTCTTGTTTAGATTTTACTGAAATAGATTCAATAATTTTGATTAAAATTATATTTATTGGGGCAGAAAGCTAAGGAGGTCGTAATGTTTTAGGTCCATACAGGGCCTACACACAACTGATGTATTAAAATTATTCGTTATTGTACGTTCAAAACACAAATCAGAAATTAAGGTTTAATTTATTTTGAACTACAAAAGGTACTAGGAAAGTTTTGCAATATGACGCAACAATGAATCGTAGGGAGCTGCTTGTTGCCGCATGTTGAGACATGTTCATATGTGCATGAAATCCATGTAGCCGCCGCGCCATGTCGATGGGTTCAGTTATTAATTAGCAGTGAGAGTGTAAAGTGCTTGCGATGGCATCGTGGTCACGAAATGAGATAAAGGCAGTTTTGCGTTATAATTTCGAGCGTAGTTTAAACATATACCAGTGCTTCGAAGAAATGACTCTTGCACTAGGTGATGTTTGTCCACATCGCACAACGATATTCAGGTGGTATAAAGAACTCCAAAAGGGAAATTTAACTGTGAAGGATGCTGAGAGGCCTGAAAGACCACGAACGTCAGTTGCGGAGGAAAACGTTACTACTGTGAGGAAAATGGTTGGCGAGGACGGGCGAGTGACCTATCAACAGATAGAGGGTATTCAGGCCTAAATGCATTAGCAATTCGTTCAGTTCTGCATGATCATTTGCACGTGAGGAACCTTTGTTCTTTTTGGGTGTCGCATCGACTGACTGAAGAGCAGATAATACGACGTGTGACTTGGTGCCGGGAGATGCTAAAAAAGTTTAATAAGGGACAATCTCGGTATGTAAACAACATCGTGACAGGTGACGAGACTTGGCTGCACTATTACGATGTGCCGACCAAAGCTAAAAACAAAATTTGGGTCTTTGTTGATTAGGACAGACCCGTAGTTGTCAGAAAATCCTGATCTGTAAAGAAGAAATAGCTGTATTTTTCAAATAGAGTGGAATTGTGGAACGCGTCGTCAAGAATGGACACCTGGTTTCTCCATCACGATAATGCTCCAGCTTACCGCGACAGGTGAAACTTCTCGAGCACCCTCCCTACAGTCCAGATCTTGCTCCCTGCGACTTTGCACTGTTCCCGCATGTGAAAAACGAAGCTAAAAGGAAGGCGGTTTTCCAGTGATGAGGACCTTCTGCGGGCTTGGGACAATGAGTGGGATTTACTCCCTAGTGAAACTTGACAGAACTGCTTTAAAGATTGGTTTCGGAGGATGGAGAGGTGTATTGAGTGTAGAGGAAATTACTTTGAAGAAATTAAATAAAGCTGTATTGCAAAACTTTCCTAGTACCCTTTGTATGTATATAACTGTATTTTCAAAATGAATTTTATACATTGTTTATAAATGTATGGAAACACAAATCATATGAACGGGATGATTATGAAGAGAGAGTAGATGTACAAATTTCTTTGATATAAGCATTATAATTCAAATTTTGATTCGAGAATTTTTGAAAACTGAGCTTTTCGTTTTTACACGCTAATGGAGTCTAACTATTTTAATTAGATACAGTATTTAACTTCAAACTAGTAAATAAATGAAATACCAATCCATTTATTGTTTATTTAAAATGTTTCGATGTTTTTGAAGATTATATAATTTTCTTTGCATATATGTATATATTTCATTTCTTCTTATTTGATCTAAATGTCTTAAATGCTTTAGAGATTTTCAATTTCTTTTCATGGGCGTAGTTACTTAATAATATTGTATTAAATCGAGTAAATCATAGTTTATAAATTATAATCGTTTTTATTTATTATAATGTTGTAATTGATAATGTGATTGTTAGAACAAGTTTGTAGGGTTGGTAGTCTTATATTCAAATAGAGATTATAGCAAACTTGATTCAAATGGACCTCATTTCTGCCCCTAAAAAGTTTATAAAAGAATTCATAGAGTATTAAATTCAAAAAATAATATTAAAAAATGTATCTGATGAATCTATAGGATTAAGTTCTAGCGATACAAAATTATAGAAAACACATCATAATCCTAAACGATAAGTAATACAATGTGTGGTTTAAAGATAGAAAACATTGGCCATCTCTTCTATAGAATATACGAAAAGATATAACAACGTCGCCGAAATAGTACAAGAGGGACTAGAAAAGCAATTTAATTAGCCATGATAGAAACAATTAATTGCGCGTTGCCCAGTAACGTTCAATAATAACATCTTTCCAATTATGTGTTAAATTTTACTTCAATTAGTCTATTTTTTGTATTTTATAAAGTGTTTTGCAGTAAAAATTAGTTTTGTGAAATTAAAACATCGTAGTGTCATCAAATTTTTGATAAAGAAATAGAATTCTCAACGAAAGAATGATTGTAGTGTATGGGAGTGAAGTAAAATATTAGTTAAAACAGTTTCGGTGGGGTTGCGAATCGATTGAAGATGACCTACCGTCTTTCGGTACCCAGCAAGAGTTATTCTTGTTGAATACATGCCAAAGAGAACTATGATAACAGTATTATATTATTATCTGCGGTAATACATTAACAAAATAACATGTCTATTGACCAAAACGTCCAGATTTGTGTCACAAAGAAGTCATTTATATATCCTGAATCATGCAAGTGCAGTTATTTCGTTAAGAATTCTTACAAGTATTTTTTCGGTAGGTTCTTCTAATTATATTAGTTATTAATTTACATTAACAGATTAAATTTTTAATTACTAATACTCGTGTATGACTTAAAAGTTCTGATAGTTTGTGAAACTAGAGTAACTTCAAGGTAAAGTTTGTAGTTGTTATATTAAGAGAAAATGTATTAGGAGATAAAGTACCTGCTTCTTGTGGATTGTTCTTTACTCTGTTGTTTTTTTAATTTTAAAGCATTTTTTTATAGACAGATGTGCGAGCAATATCCCATTGTTAATTTGCAGTTACAAATATATTAATATGAATTCTTATGCTATTGTAATGTAGCGATTAAACATCAGGCATCAAATGTGATGCAAACTAATACTTTTTTTATTCGCCGTGCACTAAATTATCCGAAAACGAGGTCGTAATGACTCAAGCGATATCAAGAGCAATTAAAGTCGTTTCGTATTGATTCTTTAGAAGTGATTGTGTAAGTGTAATGGTTGAGCTAAAGAGAGAGTTTAATGATAAATTGACATCATTTAAAAAAGAAATTGACAATGAGTTGACTGTTGATAGTGGCGGAGGATTAGATATGGAAGGGGTTCTGGAAAAAATTAACGATCGCTTGGCAAGAAAGAATATTATATCTGAAATATCAGAACAATCTTCTGAAGTCGGTGACAACGCGAGAATGGCGGTTTAAAATATCGAAGCGTCTATAATACTGAGGTCGGCAACTCTTGATGTGTCGTCAATAAAACCGATTAGACTGACAGATATGATCCAAACTACTCGACTGTGTTATATACATAGATATTGTCTACTATAGTGTTTGATGATTATCAACATGTCTTTAAAATTATTGAAACAGGTGATCGATTTACTGAAAAGAATGTTATTATTTCAGACGACTTCAGGGCTGTTTTAAGCACATTCTAATGAAAGCAAAGTTTTGGTATCAATAACTCTCAAAAGCGTTGTAAGAAAACCTTATCATCTAGCTCTTGATATATTAATTGACCTTAGTGTTAGAAATTTTCAAGGAATTAAGACTTGGAAGTTTCATTTTACAAAAGTTAATAAGTCTCTTATGTACAAAGGGTACTAGAAAAGTTTTGCAATATGACGCAACAATGAATCGTAGGAAGCTGCTTGTCGCTGCATGTTGAGAAATGTTCATACATGTATAGTAGCCGCCGCGCCATGTCGATGGGCCCAGTTATTCAATAGCAGTGAGAGTGTAAAGTGCTTGCGATGCATCGTGGTCACGAAATGAGATAAGGGCAGTTTTGCTTTATAATTTCGTGCGTGGTTGAAACTTAGACCAGTGCTTCGAAGAAATGACTCTTGCACTAGGTGATGTCATTTCAATTTCAAAGGTGAAATTTAACTGTGGAGGATGCTGAGAGGCAGAGAAGGCCACGAACGTCAGTTACGGAGCAAAACGTTACTGCTGTGAGGAAAATGCTTGGCGAGGACATGCGAGTGACCTACCAACAGATAGGGGTACTTCTGGCCTAAATGCACTAGCAATTCGTTCGATTCAGCATGATCATTTACACGTGAAGCAACTTTGTTCTGTCTGGGTGCCGCATCGAGTGACTGAAGAGCAGATGACACGACGTGTGACATGGTGCCGGGAGATGCTAAAAAAGTTTAATAAGAGACAATCTCGGTATGTGAACAACATCGTGATAGGGGACGAGACTTAGCTGTACTATTACGATGTGCCGACCAAAGCTCAAAACAAAGTTTGGGTCTTTGATGATAAGGACACACCCGTAGTTGTCAGAAAATCCCGATCTGTAAAGAAGAAAATGATAGCTGTATTTTTCAAATCGAGTGGAATTGTGGAATGCGTCGTTTTGGACACACAGAAGACAGTCACAGATAAGTGGTATACCGAACAGTGCCTGCCTAAAGTCATTGGATCTATGAAGAACCTGCGGCCAAAGTCAAGAATGGACACCTAGTTCCTCCATCACGATAATGCTCCAGCTCCCCGCGCTAAAGCCTGCACCGAATATTTGACTACGACAGGATCGAAACTTCTCGAGCACCCTCCCTACAGTCCAGATCTTGCTCCCTGCAACTTTGCACTGTTCCCGCATGTAAAAATTAAACTAAAAGGGAGGTGTGCTTTACTCCCTAGTGAAACTTGGCCGAACTGATTTAAAGATTGGTTTCGGAGAAATTACTTTGAAAAAATTAAATAAACAAAGCTGTATTGCAAAACTTTCCTAGTACCCTTTGTATAACAGCAACACTATTGGAAACCGAATGGTCACATGTTCTAAATACTAATGTTGTCAGTGACTTATGTAATGCTTTGTTCGATATAATTTTTAGTATTTTTTTATCAATGTCTGCCGCAGCATGTTGTAACAGAATATTACCCTTCCTTGTTCAATGGGAGAATTATACGAACTTTGGGATTAAAATTTAATGTGTACACGTATAAGAAATATAAAATGCACAAGTCCAGTTTCAATTACAAGTATTTTATAGCTTTTCTTTTGAAATGTAAGACATTAATTTAAAATTTTTACAAAAATTATATATCCAATGTACAAGATTCAGGATTCTACGTTGCTTTGGTCATTTGCTAGTGGTAAACGCAGTTACGAGAATTACAGGGACGATGAGGTAATGGTGACCAAGTTAACACGCCCTCAGAGGCCATGGGATCATTCACGGATTCTTTCCACAGCGTGTATATTAGATCTGATATGTAATTCTGTAACGATGGTGCTTCTCCATCAATAATCGCTTAAGACGAGTCCTTGACAATCTTGAAAAAATTTGCATGCGACTATTACGATATGGTGCTTGCGAAACCGGAACACTCTTTAACTAATATTGCAAGAACTGAGATTTTTAGATATGTATATGGAAAATCTTACGATATGCTCTTTCTGTAAATATGGTAATGTAGCTGACATTAAATTACTGCTATGATGTTAAGTTTTAACAGATAAATATAAATTAAAAGAAACATACATAGAAGTTTTTAATAAATAAACATGTATAGGATAGGGTTCGAACTTGCATTCAATACCCTTTTTATTTTTTATAAATGATATAGATTTTCTACATTACGGGTATCTTTTATTTTCTGATGATTTGAAATTTTTTTATAATATTAACATTGTCAATAATTGCACAGCACTACAAAGTGATATAAATAAACTCGGTTTTTACTGTCAAAATAATAAATTGAACATATGAAGGTTAGCAAGTGCAAAGTGGTGACATATAAAAGAAAGAAAAATCTATTCGATATAACGTTTTAGAAGATAAGAAACTTGGGAGGAAACATTTTATGAAGAATCTGGGAGTTACATTTGATACCAAGTTCTTTTTATTAACCACAAATAATAATTTAATCAAATCAGTGGATCGCATATATGATTTTTTTGTATAGGAGCTGCAGTGATTTTAATAATACAAATTATTTAATTGTACTCTTTAATGTTCAATTAAATAAAGAATAGAATATTGCGCCCTTATATGATACCCAATTTTCAATAGCCCGCCATTTTAGCAGTTGTCATGACTCAACTTGTAACTACTTGCCAGATAACAAGTAAAAACTCCATTAATAAAAATGGAACGATATACGCTTCAACAACGCTTTGAAATTATTAAAATTCACTACAAAAATTGTGAAAATTTCGCCGTCACAGTTCGCAAAAATAAAGCATTTTTGGGTCGTCGTGAAGCACCTCCTCGGCCAGCGTTTGTTAAGCTGGTGGAAAAATTTGAACTGTTGGGACAAGTTAGTGATGTGAAGAATCGAACTCGTGCACGTCGTTCATTAATAACAGAGAATATTGCTGTTGTAGCCAATAATGTTGAGATAAACCCAGGTTTGTCCATTTCCCGTAGATCTTTGGAATCGGGCATTCCACAAACGACATTACATCGTAGTTTGCATAAAATTTAGGTCTTAAGGCTTTTAAAGTTCAGTTAACGCAAACTCGCGCCTACCGATTATCAAAAATGTCCTGTCTTTGCTGATTGGGTCCTTTAAATGCATCAAACTGATCCGGAATTTCATCCAAAAATCATCTTGAGTGATGAGGCCCATTTTCACTTCAGAGGCTACGTTAACAAGCAGAATTGTCGCACCACGTGCCACGTGAAAAATTTCCCGACCGTGTGATTTCTCGAAGAGGCGATCACAATTGGCCACCGAGATCTTGTAATTTAACACCTTCAGACTTTTTTTATTGGGGCTGCGTGAAAGATAAGGTCTATGCCAATGACCGACAATCGATTCAAGACCTCAAAGATGGAATTCGTGAAGTTATCGAGGACATACAGCCGCAAATGTGCGAATTGGTGATGGAAAATTTCGTGAACAGAATATGGCCCTGCAAGCGTAGCCGTGGTGGCCATTTGGTTAATATTGTTTTCCATTATTAATGGCATACCGTCCTCTTTACAATTAAATAAACATTCGATGATTTCGCTTAAAAATACTCGTTTTATTTTTACATATCAAAATGAAACCTCTTATTGGAAGACCGTTATGAATAACCATAAAAGAAAATAAAGAAATGGTGGAAAAGAGAAGTTGGCATGGATCGCGAGGTTGCTGGAGAATCCATTATGCATCTTAGCACAGATAGCGAAAATAATTCACTTATTTTTTTTAAATTTAAGAGTGACATGCTTACGGCACCATCAGTCATTAACATTAACATTTTATCTGTTGAGAGCTGAAAGTTGGACAATGTATTTAGGACTACCATCATAGTTGCTTCGCCAGTAGATTTTTCTAAGCTTTTACTACCTAGTAACAATGACACTGACAGCTTAAAAGGTGCTAGTGTTCGTACTACAACATTAACAACACAATTTTCTTACAGTCTGTAGTCTCGTCTATATAAAATTACAGTTTTTTATTACTTGAATTGGATTTAGTATTGGTTTAAATTTTATCGCTCACAAAGGGTAGAGAGTAATAGGATCTGGGATTGTATGTAACCCAGAATTTACGAAATCGTATTTAGCAAATAAAGAAAACGGTAAATTACAAACAGTAAACATCAAAATTAAATCAAATGTAATATTCTTGTTAAGCATTTTCGCCACTTTTGCATATTTATGTTGTACAGTTTTAATTTATTTTTTACACGCAAATTTGTCCCGGGAGACCAAAGATCTATTGCAGATTGTGCATATTATTTTTGCGCCATCATACTTCACTACATTTACTTCTTACATTATGTTTTGTATTGAATGCAACACTGTCATAACTTTCTGACATTACTATACAAGAAAACAGCAACATAACGAATACCACAATTGGATCTCACCGAGTTGACGCGATGTACTAATTCACTCTGTGAATTAACTAAGCGCACACATCCGATGTCCGGCGAATTTAATGCGCCACCAAGATTTGGCAACTTTACGAATGATTATAAATTGTATTAGCTTGGTTTTAGTGTTATGTAATAACCCAATCAATAAGAAATGAAGCATAAGATACATAATATATTTCCTCAAAAGGTATGGTTTTTTAACAATCTTCATATTTGATAAAAGTTATTTGAAATTTAATAAATAAATACCCATTTTCTTGGTGAAATATAAAAATAATATTTAATTACTGATAATTTTCTTTGCAGTTTTTCATAAAAAAAGCAATTCTCAAGAAAGATCGGTATTGGTGGAGCTTCAGCATTGTCAGAAGATTTTATAAGAACACATGTGATTTAAGAGATACAGCTAGAAGACTTTTTGCCACAACTATTAACAACACAAACAGAATTAAGAAAGCAAGAAATTATGTAGAGGCAGTAAATTAAATAGTAATGCATTGAATTATATATCGTGTCTAGTGAAAAATTCTCAAAGTCCTAAACATGCAAGGCGCTATATTTCAAATGAAAAACTACATTCTTTAATTTTGCAACATGGACTACTTAATGAAGTTTTAGATAATAGTGAAGTGATCTGATAAGATTTATCCGATTTTATGGAATGAGATTTCGATACAACCATTTTTATCGTACTGTAAGAAAGAAAATCGTATCACTGAATTTACTGATATTGAAAAAGAACTTTATAAATTATGTGATCATATAATGATCTTTATGATTAGAGGGGTTCACCGAAACTCCAAGCTGCCTATGGATACTATTTTACTAAAAATCGGAACAGTTCAAAAAGCATTTGCAATTTTTTGTGTCTAGTCTCCGAAATGTAGGTTTAAAAGTAGTCGCCAGTAGTTTGATGTGTGACCAACTATATCACTGCTGCAATAAAAATATTGAGCGAAGAAACTAGACGATTATGTTTCAAAAATGAAGAGGACAGATATCTTCTATATACAATAATAATTTATGGACTGCCAACTGCCTCCTGTAATTGGCATTAAGCTTTTGGGGGATGTGAAGGCATGGAGTGTTATTATATTATATATCTTTGTGTTTTAATAAAAGATGAGGAAATCGTATCTTTATACGACGTCCCTCATTTACTCAAAAGTATACGTAATAATTTATTGAAATCTGATATATAATTTACCTGAAAAAAAGGAATCCATGTTGGTAACTGGAGAGACATAGTTGCATTATGTGATTATTGCTGGAGATCATGACCAAATTTTTTTCACAAATTGATAAGTGAAAGTGAAAATTGCTGCACGAGTATTTTATGTATTTTTTTTAATCACTGAAGGTTGATATATAACCCCTTTCCACATTAATTTCGTGTTCTGTATACGTATTTCGACAACTAAGTTGCCATCATCAGCAGACAATTAAACAGTGTCGCACCTGGAAAACTAAGGCAAAAATACCTGGTAAACGCACAATGGTGCACGGTGTGCGTTTTGGCTTTCAACGGTACAGATCGTGTGCGGAATGTGTTTTCGTACAGGTATTTTTGCCGTAGTTTTACAGGTGGCGACACTATTTAATTATCTGCTGATAATGGCAACTTAGTTGTTGAAATACGTATACAGAACACGAAAATTAATATGGAAAGGGGTTATATATCAACCTTCAGTGATTAAGTTAATTAACCACAGGCTCCATCAAGATTACCTATTTTATGTATATAGAATTATGATTGCCTTAGTAGAAACTTTGCCTTATATAAATTTCATTTGATATTTTATTCAGTTTGTGACTACCAACAACGGCAGAAGTAGCGGTAGATTTCCTTTTGTTCATGTACCAATTATTTGACAGTGTTAATGGGTCCGCTTCTAATGAAAAATCATTATGTATGGTGTCGGAAACACATGTATTTCTGGAAAGAATCAATAAAAATCCTTCAATTAATTTTATATTTAATCATGGAAAAACATTCACTTACAATGCGTAACTGGTTGATTACACCACAAGGGTTAAGGCATCTTTGGAGAATATTGCAATAGGTGAGTGTTTATTTTTATTCTCGGAATTTTAGTCAAGACCCATTGAATTTTTTTTTGGTGTATTCATTCCCATAGCATAAGAAATGTCAAATCAAACTGTATCGTCACACAATGCGGAGAGCATTTATGGAATGAAATTATTTTTGACGTTATTTTAGATTACGAAAAATGTTAGACAGGTAAAACATTTGAATATATAGGGTAATTCATGTAATTGCAGTAATTGATTGGTGAGTTTTGTTAAATGGATCATTCTGTACATTTTCATATTTTTTAATCCTGTTCGATCATTTGAGTTTAACGACTTACAATACTTATCGTTTAAATAATATAATATAAAGATTTTTAAATGACTTTATCAAAAATATTTATTACATTTAATAATTTTGTTGTTATATTTAATAATTATACCTATTATATACATTTGTATATGTAGTATAAGATTTGTCTTTCTTAATTTTTTTTGTGTTCTTGAAGATTTTTTAGAACGAGTTCTTTGCATATACGTACATATGTGTATATGTCTTGTGTTTAGCGACACTGCACTCACAATTGTGTGCGTCTCTGTCTCTTCAGTCACTGTATATAAATATTGAGTATTCTATTTATAGTATATCTAGAATGCTATTATCACTAACATTTATAATTTTTCAATTGAGGCATAGGTTCCATACTGTACTGTTGATTGGTATGCATCTTTTTGTCTTTGAGTTATCTGTTTTCTATAGTTTAAAAATTTTATGTAACAAGAGCTACAATTTCTATTGAGATACATTTTCTTCTTTTGAAATTTTAAGTTGAACAAGGTCTTAGACAGAAACGTCGCAATAAAACAAATACAATGAAGAACTAAAATCTTAAAATAGCCCAATTTGGTAATTGGGGGGGGGGAGGGGGGAATTAGACCTTTATAAATTGTAATACTTTCGTATATAAAAACGCAGATACACACCGCATAATTTGTTAGTTTAAAATGTTTATAGAATGGGTGTTCCAAATTGCGCGGTTTTTTTAAAGAATAAATAAAATATAGATGGCGCACTGAATTTGTCTGGGTATGTGGGCATTTAAAAAGTGTGCTGTATGACATTTATAAAAATGGCTTCGTACACGGTACAGCAACGCGTTCAAATTGTTGAATTATTTTATGCAAATCAGCGTTTTGTGAAAAGAGTTTTTAGAAAATTACGTGAATTTTATGGTTTACATAATCGTCCATCTGAAAGCACTATTGGTCGAATTATTAAAAAATTTCAAGTGGAAGATCAAAAAAGTGAAAAATACAGTCGTAGTGGTCGTTCACAAGAAAATATTGGTTTGGTTCGTGAAAGTGTTGCTGCACACCCTAAAATGTCCATTAGACGACGTTCATAAAACTTGGACTTAGTGGATCAACGGCATGGCGTATTTTACACAAGGATTTAGCTCTGAAGGCATATAAGTTTCAAATAACACAGAGACTGAAGCCATTAGATCATTTAAGACGTCGTACATTTATCAATTTCATCAATGAACAACCAGCTGATTTTGCTCAAAAAATAATGTTTTCCAATGAGGCACATTTTGAACTTGGTGGCTATGTTAATAAACAAAATTGCCGTGTCTGAGGTGAGGAAAATCCACGAATTATTCATGAGAAACCTATGCATCCTAAACGAGTTAGTTTGGTGTGCATTATTGCCAGGTGGTGTAATTGGACCTTACTTTTTTGAAAATGCTGCTGGTGAAGCTGTAACTGTCAATAGTGATCGATATCGTCGGATGATGAAGATTTTTGTGGTCTGAATTAATGAATATTGATCTAGAGGATATGTGGTTTCAACAGGGTGGCGCTACACCTCACTTTGCACACGAGTCAATTGATTTATTGACAGAAAAATTTCCTGGACGTGTAATCTCAAGAAACGGTGATGTAATTGGCTACCAAGATCACCGTTACACTATTCTTTCGGGTTATGTGAAAAGTCAGGTTTATAAAACCATTCCACAATTAATTTCTGCTTTGAAAGATGAAATTATTCCTGTCATTGGTGAGATAGAGCCTCAATTATGTCAAAATGTCATTAAAAATTTTAACAAAATAGTGGACGCTGTGGAGCTGCAAGAGGAGGCCATTTGGCAGATATTATTTTTCGCATGTAAGTGTCATAACTGATACTTCAATTACCAATAAAAAGTTTTTGAAAGTGAATGCAAATTATGTGTTTTATTTATTCTTTAAAAAAAACACGAAATTTGAACCACTCTTTATAAAGTAAAGTATAATGCACCGGAGAATTGAAATATGAAGCACACATCACAGGTTTATAAAACCATTCCACAATTAATTTCTGCTTTGAAAGATGAAATTATTCCTGTCATTGGTGAGATAGAGCCTCAATTATGTCAAAATGTCATTGAAAATTTTAACAAAATGGTGGACGTCTGTAGAGCGGCAAGAGGAGGCCATTTGGCAGATATTATTTTTCGCATGTAAATGTCATAACTGATACTGCATTTACCAATAAAAAGTTTTTGAAAGTGAATGCAAATTATGTGTTTATTTATTCTTTAAGAAAACCGCGAAATTTGAAATACCCTTTATTTATAATTTGACAATTTTTAACTGAAAATGCATGTACGGATATATATTAAAAAACGATCAATTATTTATGCAAGAAATAAATGTATTGTAGGCTGAAGGGAAAAAATACCATATCTGCAGCAACATGGTATAATATGACTAACCATAAAAGAAAATAAAGAAATGGTGGAAAATAGAAGTTGGCATGAATCGTGAGGTTGCTGGAGAATCTGTTGTACATCTTAGCACAGATAGTGAAAATGATTCACTTATTTTTTTTGTTTAAGTGTGACATGGTTGCGGCACCATCAGTCATCAACATTAACACTACATCTGTTGAGAGCTGAAAATTGGGTAATGTATTTAGCACTACCCTCAAAATTGCTTCGCTAGTAGATTTTTCTAAGCTTTTACTACCTAGTAATAATGACACCGACAGCTTAAAAGATTCTGGTGTTTGTACTACAACATTAACAATACAATTTTTTACAGTCTGTAGTCTCGTCCATATACAATCACAATTTTTTCTTATTTGAGTTGGATTTAATATTGGTTTCAATTCTATCGCATACAGAATGTAGAGAGTAATAGGATCTGGGATTGTATGTAACCCAGAATTTACGAAATTGTATTTAGCAAATAAAGAAAACGGTAAATTACAAACAGTAAACATCAAAAATAATATCCTTGTGAAGCATTTTCGCCACTTTTTGCATATTTATGTTGTGCAGTTTTAATGTACTTTTTACACGCAAATTTGTTCCGGGAGGCCAAAGATCTATTGCAGATTGTACATATTATTTTTACGCAATCATACTTTATTTCTTTACATTATGTTTTCTCTTAATTGCAATACTATCATAACTTTCTGAGATTACTATACAGCAACATAACGAATACTACAATTGGATCTCACCGAGTTGACGCGATGTACTAATTCACTCTGTGAATTAACTAAGCGCACACATCCTATGTCCGACGACTTTAATGCGCCTCCAAGATTTGGCAACTTTACAAATGATTATAAATTGTATTAGCTTGGTTTTAGTGTTAGGTAATAGCTCAATCAATAAGAAATGACGCATAAGATACATAATATATCTCCTGAAAAGATATGATTTTTTAACTATCTTCAATTTGATAAAAGTTATTTGAAATTTAATAAATAGACATCCATTTTCTTGGTGAAATACAAAAATAATATTTAATTACTGATAATTTTCTTTGCAGTTTTTTATAAAAAAAGCAATTCTCAAGAAAGATCGGTATTGGTGGAGCTACAGCATTGTCAGAAGATTTTATAAGAACACATGTGATTTAAAAGATACAGCTAGAAGACTTTTTGCCACAAATAATAACAACACAAACAGAATTAAGTAATGCATTGAATTACATATCGTGATTAATAGCTCTGTCGAGTAAGAAATTCTTAAAGGTCTAAACACGCAAGCCGCTATATTTCAAATGAAAAACTACATTCTTTAACTTTGCTTAAACATGGACTACTTAATGAAGTCATTAAGAAGTCTTGGATAGTAGTGAAGTGATTTGATAAGATTTGTTCGATTTTATGGAACGAAATTTCGACACAAGTATTTTTATCGCAGTGTTAGAAAGAAGATTATATCACTGAATTTGCTGATATTGAAAATGAACTTTATAAAATATATGATCATGTAATGATCTTTATGATTAGAGGGATTCACCGAAACTCGAGGCCGCCCGTTGCATATTATTTCACTAAAAATGGGATCTCGACAGAAAGCAGTTCAAAAAGTTTTTGGTGTTTAGTCTCCAAAATGTAGGTTTGAAAGCAGTCGCCAGTAGTCTGGTGTGTGACCATTAATAATTTTAATGCTGTATTTAATAATTATATTATATATATTTATAGTTATAAGTTTCAACTAACACAGAGACCGAAGCCATTACATCATTTAAGACGTCGTACATTTGTCAATTTCATTAATGAACAACCAGCTGATTTTTCTCAAAAAATAATGTTTTCCAATGAGGCACATTTTGAACTTGGTGGCTATGTTAATAAACAAAATTGCCGTATCTGAGGTGAGGAAAATCCACGAATTATTCATGAGAAACCTATGCATCCTAAACGAGTTACTGTTTGGTGTGCATTATGGCCAGGTGGTGTAATAGGACCTTACTTTTTTGAAAATGCTGCTGGTGAAGCTGTAACTGTCAATGGTGATCGATATCGTCGGATGTGATTTCAACAGGGTGGCGCTACACCCCTTTGCACATGAATCAATTGATTTATTGAGAGAAAAATTTCCTGGACGTGAAATCTCAAGAAACGGTGATGTAATTGGTTTCTAAGATCACCGTTAGACTATTTTCTTTCGGGTTATGTGAAAAGTCAGGTTTATAAAAACAATCCATAATTAATTTCTGCTTTGAAAGATGAAATTATTCCTGTCATTGGTGAGATATATACTTAGGTAGGTGGGCAAAATAATCGCATATTTTTTAAATACATTGTTTTGATTTTGAAAAGAAGAAGCAAAAACCCAGCTGGCGATTTAAACAATCAAAACTCGCCGCATTTCAAATTTTTGGCTTTTCCATTTTTTAAAAAATTGTTTTTAACGTTTGTAAGCTCAAAAATAAAAGTGTCGTGTAAGACCTAGTAAAATTGTTAAGATCGATAATTCGAAATTCAACAAAAATAAATATCATAAGAGGCCACAGAGTTGAAAGTCAATGGGTTTTTAGCGGGTAGAAGAAGGGCATCGGCTGTGTCTTTACTGTGCCAGTCGAAGACATATGTTGCTGTTATAAATTAGTTGTAAGTACATATCTACAGGTAATGAGTGGTTTTGACAGGATAACCGGTACACTCCTTTCGATAATCGAAAAATGGGTATTGCCGGGAGCAACTATTATTAGTGTTGTTGGTGGGCGTATAACACGATCGATATGTAACGGTACGCTCACTTAGAAGAAAGAAAATATAAAATCTACTACATTGCACAAATATTGATGTTTATGTAAATTGAAGATAATACTTTGCAAGTAAATTATTCTTTAAATTTTAAGGATATAGGATTCCACATTAACTCCATAGAACTGTCGCAGGGGAAGCCTTGCCCTTTACATGTTTTTGAAACGGTGTGCAAGGGGTAACTGTTAGATCGAACGCTTGAACATTTCCGGGAAACTGGAACACTTTACGAATTACGCAATTCACAGTTTTTGGATGATTACGGCAGCGAAAGCTTGGAGAGTGATAATGACAACGAGGACGTGAAACTGTATATAATAATAATATCATTTTTCTTTAAATTTTTTTCGTAATATTATAATTTTCGTTGATCATTATGGGTTACTAAAACCACGGAGTGATGAATGTAAACCAACCCGCATTAAATATTTTTCAGATATCTTTAAAACCATTATTTGAATAGATTTTTGTAACGTAGGTTGCAGAGATATTGATGCAAAGGGTACTAGGAAAGTTTTGCAATATCACGCAACAATGAATCGTAGGAAGCTGCTTGTTGTTGCATGTTGAGACATGTTCATACGTGCATAGCAGACGCCGCCCCATGTCGATGGGCTCAGTTATTCATTAGCAATGAGAATGTAAAGTGCTTGCGATGGCATCGTAGTCACGAAATGAGATAAGGGCAGTTTTGTGTTATAATTTCGTGCGTGGTTTAAATATAGACCAGTACTTCGAAGAAATGACTAGGTGATGTTTGTCCAAATCGCACAACCATATTCAGGTGGTATAGAGAATTCTAAAGGGGAAATTTAACTGTGGAGGATGCTGTGAGGACGGGAAGGCCACGAACGTCAGTTACGGAGGAAAACGTTACTACTGTAAGCAAAATGCTTGGCAAGGACAGGCGTGTGACCTACCAACAAATAGAGGGTACTTCAGGCCTAAATACACTAGCAATTCGTTCGATTCAGCATGATCATTTGCACGTGAAGAAACTTTGTTCTCTCTGGGTGCCGCATCGACTGACTGAAGAGCAGATGACACGACGTGTGACTTGGTGCCGGAAGATGCTAAAAAAGTTGAATAAGGGACAATCTGGGTATGTGAACAACATCTGGCGGGTGACGAGACTTAGTTGTACTATTACGATGTGCCGACCAAAACTCAAAACAAAGTTTGGGTGTTTGATGATGAGGACACACCCGTAGTTGTCAGAAAATCCCGATCTATAAAGAAGAAAATGATAGCTGTATTTTTCAAATCTAGTGGAACTGTGGAACGCGTCGTTTTGGACACACAGAAGACAGTCACAGCTAAGTGGTATACTGAACAGTGCCGGCCTAAAGTCATTGGATCTATGAAGAACTTGCGGCCAAAATCAAAAATGGGCACCTGGTTACTCCATTACGATAATGCTCCAGCTCACCGCGCCAAAGCCTGCACCGAATATTTGACCACGACAGGATTGAACGATTCTCGAGCACCCTTCCTACAGTCCGGATCTTACTCCCTGTGACTTTGCACTGTTCCCGCATGTGAAAATGAAGCTAAAAGGGAGGCAGTTTTCCAGTGATGAGGACCTTCTTCGGGCTTGGAACAACGAGTGTACTTTTCTCCCTAGAGAAACTTAGCAGAACTGGTTTAAAGATTGGTTTCGGAGGATGGAGAGGTGTATTGAGTGTAGAGGAAATTACTTTGAAAAAATTAAATAAACAAAGCTGTATTACAAAACTTTCCTAGTACCCTTTGTATTAAATTTTAGGTTTGCTATAAATGCAACAATAGTTCTATGATTTTCGGATGTTTGACAACATGTGCGGTTAGATATTTTGATGTTAACTCTATCAACAATTATGCATTTACTATAAGGAAAAAACGATGACACATTTTTCACACTGCTGGTATCACTGCAACGTTTTAAGAAGAATGAACAAGGAAAAAAACGTAGGTATGGGGAGAGATAAAGTAGAAATATGTTTACAAAACAAATGCAAACAGCTCTTCCAATTTTAAATAAAGAACAAAAAACTATTATATGTTACAATAAATTAAATTTACACTAGCTAATAGATATAAATTTATGTTACCTGTTAACTGGAAATATTGTGAAGTACCTAGTAAGAGAAAGAAAGTAGGTAGACACTAACAGATGTAAAAGATTTACATTTATATTAGTTTTAACAAGAAAACCTTTCAAAATTCTTCACCTTTTTCGATTATTCAGATACGTAACAGTGATAAAGCTGGAGGCTCTACGGCTTCACAACTTTCTCCAAGGATTGAATATATAAATCAAAATTCCCTCTACGTTGACTGTAAATAGAAAAAAGAAAGATCTCACCAACATTTTTCCCTCAATGAACACAAGAGAGAAGACATCAATAACCGTTCATACCTCTTTTTCATAAACGATTCTCGCAATAACAATATATCAATATATTCATTCTCAATAGTCCCACAAAAAACAGCCATCATCTCATATGATCTTTGATCTTTCAGCTGTAAAACGTTCAAGTACTTATTATTAATCATATGCATATAAAACCGTATTGAATCTTACCGCTGATGGTGTATGGAAGATGTCTTGGTACCTATACATAAATTTTGTTTACCGTTCTTTGTTACTTGCTAACATGTTCGCCTTTTTCCACGTAGTTCCTTTATCTGTTAGAATCTTTCCATGTGCTTCGTTTTAAATTTTTCTGCTTTTGATCCTTTTCCTTTTTATTCGATTTTTTTGCTCCCCTAATGCTATAAAAAAACAAGAGACCCAACTCAGTTCGTTACTCCTAGAGATATTCGGTTAGATGAAAAATAGATGACATGGAATTCGAGAAATATTACCAAATTTCCAAGTTGTACTGATATTTACAGACGTATTATGAAAAATGCGGTTTAAATTTGTGTTATAAAAAGAAAAACAACTGTTATGGAGTTCCATACTGAGACTTGATAAAAAAATTACTATAACGAATGCATGATGTAGGTATGTACAGTAACATAAGTATATATTATATTCTTTTAGTTTTAAAAAATCTTTATAAGGTTAATCTGAATTTTCTGAAAAATTTCCCACACTCTTCTTTTGTGTATTAAAGGCTTTCTCGTCGATAAACCAGATATATTTTCACGACGAAAATACAATACTTTAGAATCTTCTTTTCGATAATTTGTTTGATGCATGTTTCTGAATTATTAAGATGCACTTCGTACTTTGGCGAGTGCTCTTTCTATATATTTTGTTTCAATTCTTTCCTAATATGTGTTTATCAACCTTATAGCAAAACTAACATTATTCCTTGGTAATTAGTACGTTCTTAGTTGTCTCTATTTTTTAAGTATTGGAAATATTTCTTAATCTTTTAGTATTATTTGATGTTTCCACATTTTTCTGTATATTTCGATCAGCACTTCAGCTCTCTTTGTTCCATTTTTTTAAGCATTTCTGATGTTGCCTTGTTATGACCCGGAGATTTTCAATTTTTTATTGTTTTTTTTTAGTTCAGCTATTGTTATTGCCATCTCCTCTTTGATTTGCATTTTCAGTTATACTATTTCTTCCAGCAATTGAGTCATTCTCAATTGCGTCAAATGATCATTGTCATTTTTATCTCCAAAAATTCCACATTTCATTAAAAATTATCTTCATCAATCCATGACACACGAGTTAAGAATCCAATTCATATTCTGTTATGCATACTCCTAGATCAATAACAGTAGTCCATTATTGACTCAAAATCGGTACTTGAAAATACTTCATGTAAATACGTAAAAGCGAATACGATTCTAAACAAACAAAGACATGCTTTACTCCTCACTGGCCCTTTGTCTAGTTAACATTAGAACAGAACACAAGCGTTTACTAAAATGATGAATGAATTGAGATGAATAACTGGCATAAGTTTCAACATTTTTATAAATATATACTGTTACTTTTGATTAATAGTTCTGACAAATTATAAATAATTTTGTTTCCATCGTAATTCTGATTAATATTTTTTCAACTTCAAAATAACCTCTGCTGCTATTATATCTTAACGGATATTTTAGCGAAGTCATCGCATTTTCTTATTTACCCAGGCAATTGCACCTCCTGTGAACAAATCCGAAATTCGATATTATGTATTTGTATGCATAAGATTATTGAACATATCACAGTAGGTTACTATATTATTATTATTATAAATTACAAAAAGTATTTGTAAAATATTTAGTAGATACCATATGTAAATTAGAAATTATTTATATACGTCTTTTTTGAATATACATATACACTACCGTCCATAAGTTTAATCGCACTATAGATAATTTTAATTGCGCAATGATATTAAAGAGACTGTTTATTTTCATGGCAAATTTATTTATATAATACTCGATTAACATACAATTCAAGCAATTGACATTATTAATCTGAGTAAGTTAGCTTAAATTTTACTTTCGTCAAAGTAACCACCCCTAGCTGCAATCACGGCTTCACGAACACGTGGCAATCGTTCAACTAGTCGGTCGAGATATTCCTCACCGATAGAGTTCCATACATTCCGCAACTTACCCCACTTACTTTACGCACTTCACGATCCAAACAGTCCCAAAACAGCTCTATCGGATTGCAATCCGGACTTTGGGGTGGCCATGTCATTAATGTAAGGATTTCTCTTTCAGTTTGATCGACGAAAAACCTTTTTACAATCTTTGCTGTGTATTTGGGGTCGTTATCTTGCTGATAAACAAACCCCCTACCCATTAGCTCCATCGCTGACGGAAGAGCATGCTCTTGCAATATACCCAAATAGACAATAGACTTCTTTTGTCATTCTTTCTGTGATTTGCACCAATTTTCCGATGTGCCCACCTCCAAAGCAACCCCAAACCATCACATTTCCACCACCATGTCTTAACTGTCTTAACCACACATTCATCTAACATTCTCTCCCCGATACGACGACGAACGAAGGTACTGGGTTTATTTCCAAAAATTTCAAATTTGGATTCATCTGTCTAATAAGACTTGTTTTCATACTTCGACAGTCCAGTATCTGTGTGTTCTCGCCTCGGCCAATCTTTTTGTTTATGTTGTGCAGACAGACGTGGTTTTCTTACTGCTATTCAACCTCTAAGTCCAGTTTCACCTAAACGGCGTTTGGTTGTTGTTACGCTAACCGTAGCTTCGTGGTGTACGTTATATTGTATTACTATTTCCGGGGCTGTAAGAAGACGATTGCACAAGGACATTAATTTTAGATATTCATCTTCTCTTTTAGTAGTTATTCTCGGCCGTCCACGGTGTTTTCGGTCCTCGAGTTGGCCAGGAGAAGAAGTCTACGTGAAGATGAGTGAATTCTCGGAAACATATGTAGTAGACAGGGTGTTATTAACATTAGAATGATTCCTTTTAACATTCATTTATGCGGCAAATCGCCGAGTTGGCAAGCGTCTTGTCTACATACGCTCTGGGAACTTCGTTCGCGACCAGTGAGATAGACGCGTTCTCGCTTTAAGGTTCAGTATATTCTTGTGTTGGACGAGAGAAGGAGGCAATGTTTATTCACGTAGCTTTTAGTTTATGTTGCATTATAGAAGAGTGCTAGTGGTTTAAAATTTCTGTGGATTGATATTTCTTCGGGTTAAAAACTTTATTATATTGAGTTGTGCAATTAGACTAAGTATCTTCTCTCATTGCGGACACTCCAATAATTATCAATACTCTCTAGATGAATGCTGCATTTGTACATACCCTATTACTCTCAATTATTCAATGCTGCCGGTTTAGAAATTATAAAGACAGTCATTCAAATTTGACGGAATCTTGCAATTCATCTACATTAAATATTTTCCCTTTCTTTTTTCCTGTGTTTGTTCAAATTTTAATAAAATAACATTTACTTCAATAAACTAACACACACAGCCAGACGAACATCGATATCTAAATTAACAAAAATATTTAATATCTATAGTTTATTCCATTTAAGAATACAGTGCTTATTTAGATAGGGAATCGTAATTTTTGTTGCCGATTGGCCAATACAAAAAGGAAATTTACATTACTTAATTATTCCGTAAATCGAAGGTAATATTGGTTGCCTCTGTTTGTTTATGTTTTTGTATTGACAGTTTTCGTATTACGAGTATTGACGTTGAATAGTATTTTCTTTGGTATTTTCGAGAATAATAGACATATTAAATAGCTGTTATAAATCAGTTCTTCTTAGAACTATATAGTTTGGTACTATTATAAATTTAATACCATTATGTGTGAATCATCGGATCATATGCATTTTGTCGAGGATCCGGAAACTCCTGAAATGTCCAGGTCCTTCAGGAATTTGTAAAAAGCCTAAAGGGAAAGTAATTCACAGTGGGCAGAAGCAAATAATATATATTTCAAATACCACAATCAAGGTATGTCAAAAACGCAAAGTGTAAGGTCGATGGTGATGGATGTTGGTGTCTCGGAGTCAACAGTATGGAAAATTGTTTCTGAAATGGAAAAAAAGGGAATTGTTGCATCACCACGAAAAAAGCGAAATCGAGAAAATATTGTTGATAAGTTGGATGAAGATGAGAAGAAAACAATTCGTCGCATTGTTCATGGCTTTTTCTAAGAAATAAGTAACCAACTTTAAATGAAATAGTTCAGGTATTAAATATATTTAGTAAAATGTTATATTATATATATGCATGAATAAAAAAATTACAGGCTGTGAAAGAAAATGAAATGTTACCACCTATTAGTCGAACAAATCTCTGGAGAATTATAAAAAATATGGGGTTCCTTTGGGAAAAAAGAGATAGAAATCATATGTTAATAGAAAAATCTGATATTGTTTTATGGATATTTAATCAATATTAGGCGTTTTCGGGAATGTGGAAGTAAAATTTATTATCTTGATGAGACGTGGTTGAATGCAGCCTATCTGAAACATAAAGTATGGAAAGATGAAAATGTACTTACTGCACGGTAAGCTTTTGTTGAAGATTTATCAGTTGGTTTGAAGGATCCGTTAGGTAAAGGAAAACGATTAATTATTGCCCATATTGGAAGCGATACAGGGTTTGTACAGGATGCTTGCTTGACGTTTGAGTCAAAAAAAACGGGAGACTACCATGAAGAAATGAACGCAGAAGTTTTTGAACAGTGGTTAAAAGATATTTTACCAAATTTAGAAGAAAACTCTGTCATTGTAATGGATAATGCTCCATGCCACTAAAAAATCTGAAAAAGCACCAAACTCTTCTTGGAAAAAAAGTGATATTATTATTTGGTTACAAAATGAAGGGATTAAAGCAAAAGAAGCTTCACTGAAAGTGGAACTGTTAGATTTGGTAAAAAGCTATGTAATTAGAAATTCGATCCGCTATAATGTAGATAATATAGTTGAGATTACTGGCAGGCACATTTTAAGACTACCACCATATCATTGTAAGTTGAATCTTATAGAATTAATTTGGGCACAGGTGAAAGCTTATGTCACTGCAAATAATAAAACATTCAAATTAAACGAAGTAAGAAAATTGTTTCACGAAGCCCTTGACAAAGTAATTGGTGATGATTGGCGAAAATGCATCGATCATGTAATAAAAGAAGAAAATGATATGTTTCGTTTAGATGATATTATAGAGAATATGGAGATCACTGTTACAGTTAACACAGGTTTTTCAGATGAAGACGTAATTGATTCGTCTTCTGACGATTAATAAGCAATAAGCAAAACGAAAATATTGCAGTACAAAAGTTATATATACATAAATTGAGTTATAAAGTTTTGGAGCTAATGTATTCTCTAATTTTGTTCAATTTTTAAAATTCTAATACAAATATTATATTAATGTAATGTAGAAATTGTTTTTATTAAATCTTAATAAATATTTTATGACATTTGATGAAATAGTTTTTAATATTTAGAAATGAAGCAAAGAATTCATATATATATATATATATATATATATATGCAACCAAAGGTACATACAAACTGTATGTACTTGAGCAATGTAAACTGCTTCGTAGTTTAGACAACAACCACTGTATTCTTAAATGGAATAAACTATAGATAAAAATTGCATTAACTAACGCTATAAACTGAAAGAATAAAATTTTTTTAATCTAAACTATCTAAAATTCCAAAAATATTAATGGAAATTATTCCAAAATTAGGAAATCAAAAAGGACAAACTCTGACAGCTAAATGTCAAAATATTATCCTTAAATTTCACAACTAAAAATAATTAAAAATTAAAACTACAATACAGAATCAACAATATAGGAACTAAATTAATTTGATAAAAAAAATAAAATGTATTTGATCTAAAAATAACGAAAATAAGAATTTTGAAGAAAGTTAATTTTGACAACAATTTAAATTCATTTTTATATAACAATTTATAGTTAAAAACTTACCAGTAGCAACTCGAATATGTTCGATAAATCTCCAAAAGCGCTAGTAAAATCAAAATAAATCAGAAACCATAAAAAAAACCACACTTCGAAAATGTCGGTTTGACATCTGGCTTCATAAATTCATTTTTTAACAAATACTTGTTCTCCGAAAAATTATTAAAAATAGCATAAAAATGAATCTATGACAATACGTGTCTACTATTGAAATTTAATCACTGAAGGTTGATATATAATCCCTTTCCACTGAGTGTGCGTTTTGGTTTTCAATGGTACAGATCGTGTGCGGAATTTGTTTCCGTATGGGTATTTTGCCGTAGTTTCCCAGGTGCGATGCTGTTTATCTGCTGATGATGACAACTTACTTGTCGAAATACGTATACAGAATATGAAAATTAACGTGGAAAGGGGTTATATATCAACCTTCAGCGATTAAGTTAATCAACCACAGGCTCCATCAAAATTACCTTCTATCGAAATGCTAGTTATATATGTAGTTATAATTGCTACAGATCAGTGTAATGAAAACAAACGTATCTTATTACAGCTCTAGTCAGCAACAAACCATCTCCAGAGGTTGATGACTGTTTTTTGAAAAATCGAGACAAAAATTTGTCACGGCCATAATGAAATTGTTTTTGAAAGTTGTAGTTTTTTTTATAGGCAGTGTGTGTGAGTGCTTCGAATATAAACATATTTTTTATTTACTTTTTATTTTATTGTTGATTTTTTTGTGCGATATTAATTGAATACTTGAGTTATATTATCCAATGAACTATTAGAAATTAAAAATTTTAATTTATATACTGAAGGGTAATAAGTATTCCCAAGGAACAATTTTTAAATTTCGCGGGTGTTTTAAGTTGCCCAAGGAAAAAATAACATCTGAAATTATATTTTATTTTATTACAGCATGAATATTAAGGTGTATATTTCAAAATCAAAATTAAAACGAAAACCGTACGCATTAAAAACATGTTATTTCCTAATTTCTTGAATGAATTGAAATCATAGCTAACCTTTATTTTTACTACTACCAACTCAAAACTTCCGCGAAATTTAAAAATTGTTCCTTGGGTTGGGTTTTGTAAAAAAATAAAGTAAAATTTGCAGATCCTTTAGTTTCGTTATAGTATTTTCGAAAAAAATCGAAATTGGGATTTTCACGAATTTAAACTTTTTTCGAATCTACATTATGAACACAATTTTGGTTTTCCGTCCTTCCGCCTGTGCGTGTTGGCATTTTTAGACAAACCGTTCAAAGGATCGATATCAAATTTACAAGTTAAGCTTTTTATAAAATAATAAGAATGCACTTTTTGTTACTTTTTCTACTCACATATATTGGGTTGATGGTTACAATTTCAAATTTGTGATTTTTTAAAACGGCAGCAATGATTTTGTTTAGATTTAATAAGTGAATAAATGTAAATAATATTATCGTATGTTACTATTCCTTCTTCTGGGGAAAAGAAAAAAGAAAAAGGGTTGTTTACGTATATGTTGGTGTGTGTTGCTTTTCTGTAAACGGTGTGGGCTATTCTTTCGTTGGGTTCCTTAATATAACAAAATTACTACGTTGTTAAAAATGAGTGAAAATTATGGTTATTTATGTAATGAAGATGATTTAGACAATTTATTACCTTCTTTGTTTTAATAAATAATAATAGGGATATTATTTAATAGAGTGGTTAGTGAATTTATTACGAGCGCGTGTTCGGCTAGCTAAAGCGCTGTAATAAATGCAAACAAAAAAGAAAAGAAAGTAATGTAATCGAATGTAATGTGAAGAGTTAATAATTAGAAGTTGTGTACAATGAGCATCAAAAGTCCAGGACGTGTACTAAGCTGAAAGAAAGATTATTAGTGGAAATAAAGCAAGAAGATTGCCTTTAAAATTTTATTCACTAAGTTAAATTAATTCTTAAAGCTTGGGAATATTAAATAAAGATAATTAATAACGAGAGCAACAAATAAAATATGATAACGTAATAGCAAAGCTGTAATAAAAGGTAAATCTAACGATATTTAGCTGTTTAATAAAATATAAAAAGAGTTAGATTAAAATGTGCATCGGGCGATGCGTGTACTTGCGTGTTTGTGTATATATATATCCTGGGTCAGGATGCCGTGCTTATTCCGCGGACGCGAACTTAAACACATGGACACAACAAACGCGGGAAAACAACTTCACGATCATGTCAAAGGAATGCGTGTGTATTTTATCATGGTCTGAGAAGAAGTCTCTGTGTCTTACACGCGGCTGCTCTTATGCTAAAGGGTTAGGATACTGGTCATGTTTGAACCACCCAATAGCAAACGAAAATATTGGCGTGCAATATTCGACTTCCTAGAAAACGGCGAGTAGACGTTGCTTTATTACATCCGGACGTACGTGACAAATACAAAAGATTCCTGCATTTGTATATATCACAAAAAGGTCAAGTTAAATAATAATTTATGACTTGAAAATCGAACTATTTTTAAATTTAAATAACTTAATTTAAAAAACATGCTATAAAGAATAATTATTTGTATGCAGAACGTAACAATCACAACGACATTCAATAGATTTCCAAAATATAAGGACAATAGCATCTATAGAAAATTCCCGAGCAGGATCATACAGAGAGGCAATAGAGATTGAAAAACGAGAAACCACCTTGAATACTAGGAATGACACATTTCTTTCACCTGGAGACCTATCTAAAACAATCCTGTTAAATACCTGCTAACAAACAACCGACTAACATTAATCCATTGTTAATGACACCTAATTAGAATCCCATTAAACCTGGACCGATTTTTCCAGAACGCAATAAAAACTCATTAAAAGCCTATTACACTGAAATCAAAACCGAGGTAATCCGAAGAGTTATGAGGAGCCAGTATATAAAGCGACGGGAGAAGCAGTCACAGCCAGTTTCAAGTTGACGTTTCACTACGAAACAACTCCTAAGGAACATAATTGAGATGTCATCAAAACGTTGAGACACCGATTTTTTCGAGAACTTCTGTCCAACATCGCGGAGAGCCGATAGTCTAATATTACTCATACAACCGCGAGAACCTTCGTTCGAACATATATATATATATATGATGTATTTTCTCGGGTTCTAAGCCGCGGACGAGTTGTGTCCTGAGAAAGACCGTTCTCTCGACGTTTCAATGAGATCTAACTCGTCATTTTCTGGAGCTGGTCTGTCGCTTATTGACGCTGATCTTCAGAGGGAATGGTTCTTTTCAGGACACAACAGAACCCGAGAAAATACATCTTCATCGTACATTCACGAAAACATCAAGAGTAATATATATATACATATATGTATATGTACGCGTCGATTAGGCGCTCACAAATTCGTCTCCCATACTCAGCATAAATCGCAGTTTGTGAGAAAATAAGATAGGCGTCTATTCGACACGCCACCATTGTCTAGTATTACATCACACGCTCCACTTTTCTCATGCCCGCTGGCTATTACTTAGCAGTAGTTCTATACACCGCACGATATCTCGGAAGGAAAAACCCGCTAAATGTATTCAGATTTGACCTCTCTCGCACTCACGCAGGTACCACTGGTGCCCTTCCATTGCACACGTGGTTTGTATATACTAACGTCTGCCGATGCAAACAAAGTGCTGCCCTCACCGTATCGATAGTGGTGAGCGTCTTACGAGATCTTTCTGTCGGTGCTCGAGGCGTGCACTAATAAATTTATTGTACACCAGAAATTGCGCTTGTATGTTCGTGCGTTTGAAATATGTAATAAATTTCAACAGCATCTACATATTATGTACTACTTGATACAGTAAGTAGCCCACAAGCAAACTTAATGAACGTTATAGTTTAAATAGTCTTTTTTTAACAAAAACGTCAAAAACATAAACAGAGAAATTTTCGCACAAGAGCATATTTTCTGTTTCTGAGTTATACCACAGAATATTAACTCTTAAATATTGGCAAGAGGTACTTTAAACAGATCTCTCTCTCTCTATATGTATATACGAAGGTAGCCGTTTATATTTCGGGAACTGGCAACACTAACAGTGTTGCCAGTTTTCCGATTGATTGCATAGTGAAGTTTGTCATTTTTAACAATTACCTAGACAATTTTATTATCCGGTCGCTATTTCTATTGTTGACAGTAACTTGAAAATTTGTCAGCGAAAAAATGGAATTAACTCGCAAAAAAATAATTGCACGAAAATCGTGCAATTATTTTTCCTAACTTTCTGCGTGGATTATCTCAACAAGAATGCATCGATGAGCTGAATTCTTTATATGGTGATGAAGCACCATCGAAAACTATAGTATATCGTTGGTATAATAAATTCAAACTGGGACGGCGTTCTTTGGACGATGAATTTCGTGAAGGTCGTCCCACAAATGTTTTGTCAGAAAATATTAATGCAGAGTCTGAACTGATAATGGAAGACCATCATGTGACATACCGTGAGATCGAGGCATCTCTAGGTATTCCTGCATGAACATTTAGACAACCGCTAAAAAAGGACTCGCGTCGATTGGTGCCGAGAAATGCACAAAATTACAATGGCGATGCTTCAAAGAACATTTATAAAGTCGTCACAGGTAACGAATCTTGGACCTATACGTATGAGCCCTATAGTAAACAGCAGTCGACTTTGTGGGTATTCCAAGATGAGCCAAAACCAAAGTTGATCGCGCCCGAAGCATATCAAAACAAATGGTTGCCTGTATTTTCGAAAAACCGGTCGCGTTGCAAACGTGCCTTTAGAAAGTTGTAGAACGGTCAATTCCGAATGGTACACAACTATTTGTTTGCCAAAAGTTTTTGAAGAAATAAGGAAAACAAACCAAAAACGACAGATAATTCTCCACCATGACAACGAGAGCTCTCACAGGTCGGTTCAAACAATTGAATGTTTGACCGGGCAAAATATTGAATTGATGAGCCATCCCCCGTACAGCCCTGGTCAGCACCCTGTAATTTCTTTGTCTTCCCAGGCGTGAAGCGTTTTCTACGCTGGAAGAGGCAGTTGAGGCATTCAAAACTCATATTTTGGAGATACCGCCTTTATAGTGGCAGCAATGCTTTTCGAATTGGTTTAAACTAATGTAAAAGTGCATTGATTTTCAAAAATATTTTGAAAAGCAATAAAACTATTTTCGATTATAAAAATTTTTTTTTGTTTGCTATTCCCAAAATATAAACGACTACCTTCGTATATATGCGGTACAACGGTTTTAAAAATTTAAGTATTACAAGTGAATGGCGTGCAAACCACTTTTAAGTGTAAGGTGTGCAAACAAGCTGTACTAAAAATTATTTTACACGTTTTTGTTTTTTGTACTACTGTATATAAAAAAACTATAGAAAATGATATAATCCTTTATTCAAAAAATAATCGGGAAACAATAAATTAATTAAAACTTATATAATCTCATTAATTTATAACAATTTCATTATACATAATATATAATAAATTTTCATGCAATAAATGTATAAATAATACTTTTATAATATACATACGAAAAATATATATATATAATTTTAATATGCATGTATGTATCTGTTAAATATTATTGTTTTTGTTCTACGTTTGTTTCAATTATGGCACAAAAGGAATGTGGTACACAGCTTTTTTTCCACATTTAATAACTAACGCAAACCTACCTGTATCTATATATATGTACAACTATTTCAAGCCAAATCTACGTATTTACAAATGCAACTGTATATAATGATAAAAATAAACATTTTGTACTTGGACAATGGCAATAATAAAATCGTAATTAATAATTTAAAATTAGCGTTAATAAAAAACAAGTTTTGTTACTATAATATACATTGCTTGTGTTTCGGAAGTAAACTAGCAAAATGTGCGAACTAAAAATATAATGTTACAACATTTATTTTTATATATCAAACTGTTTAATTTCTCAGTATAAAATGAGAATTAAGAACGTTCAACGCACGATTCAACAACCCTGCTAGATTTGCAATTTCCATGTCGTTTAAGTACAATAATCTTTGCTCCGGCAACTGGAACTCACAAATTTTATAAAGTTTCAAAGTGCTCAATTAAATCACTATTTACTAACTACTAGTAGATATATTTTTCTTTCTACCTTCTTAACTGTATACTATTTAAAAATTAAATATTTCTATGAATAATTTTACACAAAAATAAAGAATGAACATGGAGACAATAGATAATTTTGATGGAGCCTGTGGTTGATTAACTTAATCACTGAAGGTTGATATGTAACCCCTTGCCACATTAATTTTCATATTCTGTATACGTATTTCGACAACTAAGTTGTCAGCATCAGCAGATAATTAAACAGTGTCGCCACTTGGAAAACTACGGCAAAAATACCCGAACGAAAACAAATTCCGCACGCGATCCTTACCCAGGTGCGACACTATTTAATTATCTCTTGATGATGACAACTTAGTTGTCGAAATACGTATACAGAATACGAAAATTAATATGGCAAGGGGTTATATATCAACCTTCAGTGATTATGGAGATAATACACGAGTGATTGTATGCTAACAGACTTGTATTCTCCAGCTCCCCCTGCTTCCCACTGTTTAACAAATGCAACCATTCCATACTCTTTAAGGCGTACTTTTAGTAATAGTAAAACGAAGTAAATTTCCTGGTACACTTAGACAATGCTCCAAATTTGTCTAGTTTTCTACGTGTTTCGCCTACTTTAAATTACATTCACCAATTTATGTTTTCGATTGCAGTGAATAATAGCTTTTCGAATAGAATATAAGGCACTTAAAATGTTAGAAAATTACCAATAAGTACGAAAGATTCTTTATTACATTAATTGAAAAGTCGATGAAATGTAATTATAATCCAATTGAAACAACACATTTTCATTTTATACTGAGTACCCTTAAAAAATCACAAGCCGTTCCCGAACGAACAAAATGAAGAATATATTTCTGGTTTTAAAATTTTTCTATTTTCACATATGTGTTGCTTTCGATATTACGACAAAATATATTGTTTTTTTTTAAAATTATCCCACACCAATTTTATTCTGAAGTTACCGTACTTTATTTTATAAGACATAGTTCACATCTGCAAGTCTACAATCACTTATATAAAAATAGAATTATTAATGCTGATTAATAACAATATTTACACTTTGAAATATCTTATGGAATAAAATGGAATGAAAACTGTTTCTTTTATCAATAAAATTAGTATGTATTTAGACTAAGATTAATATTAGTTATCGATGTATTAATGTTTGTTAAAATACCAGGTATAATACAGTAGAGCTTATTTAATCTCGTTAATTTAATGTATTAGATGGTTCAAGGTTAATACTGTTCGTAGTGGAAATTGATTTAAAAAAGAATTTCGCTACAAATACATGGAAAGTCATTATATTTATGTATTCTTTCTTTTCTTTTTATATCTTTATAGAAAACGCTTATTTCAAGTTTCTATTTCTATTATTTGCTGCGTTTTCAATTCTCTTCTTGGTCTCGTACGATTTTTTTCTATAATTCTACTTCTCTACTTATTGTATAGTTTTTTCTTCGTTGTTATCAGTAGAAATTTTCCATTCTTATTTATATCTTTACTGAAACTGTAGCGTCATCAGGTTAACTATCAGCGGGTAATGGGTAGACACATTTTGTGCTTCCGACAATCAGAGATCTATAATCTAACTTTAAATAAGTTTCACAAAACTCCTCCATTATAACTTTCCCTACCATCTTCTAATTCGTCTAGCCACGTGGAAGAAAGTGACTAACAAACTTTTCAACAATGGAGTATTTAAAAACAATTGATAGTAAAGTTTGAGAGACGCTTTTGTCCAGCAGTGAATACTTCTTCGACTTCTTTTTAGTTAGTTTGAGTTAGGATTCGGCCCTTTTACTCTTAATCATTGCGTTGATTCGTCCTGATGTTTGATTCCATTGATGTTATTCGCTGTCTTCACTTCCGATTTCCATTCGTGGTCGTTTATATTTGGAGTGTTGTGCATTCTATTACCGGTGTAAATGTTGGGTTAGAGCAGTGAATAGATTCTATGTTCTAACTTTAAATACGTTCCATAAAACTCCTCCATTATAACTTTCCCTACCATCTAATTCGTCTAGTCAACGTGGAAGAAAATGGCTAATAAACTTCTCAACTATGGCGTATTTTAAAACAATTGATAATATAGTTTGAGCTTTTGTCCAGCAGTGGACAGTATGAACTTGTGATGATGATATATTTAATTAACTTATTTTTATATAAAAGTTTAGAATTAATATAACAAAGTGTTAAAAATTAACAATAAAAATGTGTTTTATTAACAAATATGAAATTTGATTTAAACTTCAGAATAGAGAAGTATATTTCTGTGAATTGTAATTTGCAACTGAGACGGGGATTAATGTGCAACAATCAGTGCTGAAACACTGAGCACAATATACAACAAAATTGGAACTTTTTTGGCACAGTTAGGTATGAAGACTACAGAAAATGCAAATTATATTGAAAATAAGTCATGATGTGAATGAAGGACAAAAATATAATTTGATGTGGACAATATGAGTAAGTTTATTCTTAAAACGTATTGAAGGTAAAATTTTTCATTGAAATACTAAAAATATGCCGTACTAAAGAAACAATATAAATTTTACTAAAAATATTTCTGATGGTAAGAAAAAATTATGATTATTCAAATGGGTTAAACATTATTCTGTGGGATACAAAAAACTTATGTGAAACAAAATAAAATCATGCTTTTTTAGTTTGGCAATATATACTATTTTACAAGAGCGACTTATTAAAATATTTCATTTTCCATAAAATTCATAAACAAACTGAGGACTTGTTCTAAGCCCCTAACATAGATGAGGAGCATCAAAAACTTTAATTAAATGGCGAAATAAGTATATAATGGATTATTTAAGAGATAGAGATGACACCAAATATATGTCATTATTTTACCAAGTGCTTCTAGTTATATCAATAAGTTAAAGTATTATAAATATTAATTCAGATATACCTAATGTCCTTCTACAATGCAGATTTCTGCTTAAACTACTTTCACATGGTTTTAATAATTTTAAGTGTAAGTAATAATTCATTCAGTGGAATTATTCCCAACTTAGCAATAGTATGCGTATCGTAAGCAAAGGTATTTTCGTAAATTTGAACTTTTAAAGCTAAATTGGAACCGATATTGTAATACACGCATGTGTACGACTAATACTAATGTTAAGTTTGGAATAATTCCGTTTGTATGGACTCCCCTATTTAACTAACAAATGTGAAAATACTTCGTTTTGCTTTAAGAATTGATACAAAAGCGTTATTGAAAGTGAACATATGATGCCACCATGTTAACTCCCATTGACTTGATTCTAACATTCTAACGGAGTAAGTATATGGCAAGAAGCAAATTCTGTATTTATTTTCCTATATTTTTTAAGACGTTCGAATCGTTCCACCATGTAGTTTTGCTTCGAGAACTTAGTTATTTTAGATCAAAAATATCCAAGTTAGCTTTATTTTATAGTTAGTTGTATACAATAAATCTATTATGTCTACTACTACGGATTTAAGTCATATACTTTGCGACGTTTCGAGTGACTCAGGGTTCAAACCTTGTACTTCTTTTTCACCAACTTTATCGACGATTTGCTAGTGTGTGTGCTTTGTTTCATGTTGGCGTATGCTGATAATGTGAAAATATATCGTGCAGTGAATGGTGATTGTAATATGGTACTTTAGAAGGGTTTAAATCAAATTTTGAATTGGTGTGGCATATATCGATGTGACCTAAATATTGTGAGCTGCAGTGTTGTGTAAAACGAGATTGAATTCTCCAATATTTTTTTTACACTATCAGAGATACTTGTATAATGCGTAATTACATTATTAAGGTTTCGTATATCATCTATGACAACCAACTTTCGCTCAACATATATGCACTATGTACACCGCTGCATTGAAGTCTCTCCGATTTCTTATACAAATTACAAAGGATTTTATAGATCCCTTTACATTAATGATATTATTTAATGTATTTGTAAGGAGTGGACTGGAATATGTTAGTATTATTTGCTATCTATATTATGTTCATAGTTCGATGAGAATTCAACATGAGTTCAACAAACCGCTCCTATAGAATGGATGGCATTTATCCAAAACGTATCAATTTTCGATAATGGTCTTTTGCTGGACAGTATGCAATCGAGCTTCTGAGTGTATACAAAGGTAACTCAAACCCAACTTTTATCCAGTCTGGTGAGTGGTAAACCAGGTTCTCCCCGTTTGTTGGCATGCATAAATACTAATGTGTCAAAAATATCTGACAGAAATAGTGATACTTTAAGAGTTTCAGCAGAAAAGACCAATATTTTGCATAAAGCGTCTCTTGTACGTTTCTGTAGCGATGGACGTATTTGCTTTATGTGACAGTGCTTTTGGGTATGTGATGTATGTAATTCTTGTTTACTTCATTTTTTCTATAAAATAGAATAATTTTTTGCTGAGAAAATAAGTATCTATTATTATTGGCTAACCCTATATTTCTCCACTTTTTGATATAAAGCGCTTTTTAGGCTTTTTCTTTTACTTTATTCCATAGGATAGTTTTTGGTTCATTGTGTGATATGCCAAACTCCACACATTCTTTACATTAAAGTTTCTTCACTAAATTTTTAATTGCTTTTGCCTCTATTTAATCTTTCACATTTTTGCTTGTTAGGCATTTGATCTCTCTCATTTTCTTCTTGTTCACTAATAATTAATAATTGCATTTAATTTGTCCATCAAGTTAATTTCTTAATTTTTCGCTTCCCATTTTAGCTATTCCACTGCATTTTTATTTTATTTTTGAACTTATCTAACTTTCAGGTCCTGTATTTGTTTACCCTACCTTTTTCAGTATTTTACTGTATAGACTTCTTATGATTTTAATCTTTTAATTTATAACATTATACTTCTATTTATTTCCCTATTTACTTCTTAAATTATTCTCTGAATTCCATCCTTACTAGTGATCAATGTAATAATTCTATTTTGATTCGCCTCGACATCTATAACACTTTTCCAGATATATTGATTTATCAAGAAGCAATCAATTATGGATTAATCTCTTCTTCCAGTTTCCAACCTTATGAAATTACGTATTTGTCTATGTACAAGTTTAATATCAATTATGATAAGCTCACTTTAAATGCATAGTCCTAATATGTAGATATGAATTCTATAACAATCTTGCTATCAGAGATACTGGGTGAGCAAGCTCAAGTGATGTGTGGTGGTATCATAAAGGTCCCTAGTTTCATATTTTTTAGTTTTCGTAAGTTGTCCATAAGAATTTCTGAGTATAACCGATACACTGTTTTTACTTACTTACGTATTTTTGGTTAAATTATTTAGTCCGTTTTTTATTTAGTTTTGTCTTCCCTCGTATTTTGACTAATTTTCTGGCTATTGTAAGTACATTTGTAAATTTTTCATCTGTCAAATGTCAAGAACCGTGTGAAAATAATTTGCTATAAAATTATTTAGCCAACATTTGAAATTGAACTAGGGACCTTGATGATACCACCACACTTCACTTGAGTTTGCTCACCCAGTATTTAATACGGATAACGCTGATTTTTCTGAAGAAAACCTAATGAAATCAAATTAATACAGCAGGCGCTCGATAACGTAAACACGGGATAATGAAAACATTGCGCTAATGTAAACACAAACTTCGTTCAATAGGATCAAACGGAACGCGCGATAACGTAGACAATGTGTACGCTCGATGACGTAAACAACCCTTGGCGACGGTGAAGCCCCGATTTATGTCGAGGATTAACCTCTGCGATAAAATACGACAAACTCGGTCAGTCGTATGAGGGTTTAGAATACGTTTATATGTACGTATTTCATTTTTGAACTTAAGCGAGTGCACTGCACGCGTTAATACATTTTTACGACTATGGCATCCACATCCTATAAAAGAAAGCGTTTAAAATTAACTGAGAAAGTAAAAATCATAGACGAAGTTGCACTACGTGCGGGAGTGACACAGTTAGCAAGAAAATATGGAGTATCGAAAACAACAATCTGTAAAATGAAGCGTATGAAAACACAAATTTTACAAAGAACGTGCATGGAGGTCCGGCCAATAGAAAAACTTTCAAAAATGCGAAGGCGCCTAAAATAGAAAATTCCCTGTATAAGTGGTTTTCAAAACAACGAGAAAATCATGTCCCAATTAGTGACGAAATACTTAAAGAGAGGGCTAGACTGTTAAATGAAAAACTGAAAGAAACTGAAAATTTCGTAGCTAGTGATGACTGGCTACAACGATTCAA
Organism: Dermolepida albohirtum; assembly: GCA_031893035.1. Classification (NCBI taxonomy): domain Eukaryota; kingdom Metazoa; phylum Arthropoda; class Insecta; order Coleoptera; family Scarabaeidae; genus Dermolepida; species Dermolepida albohirtum. The sequence goes on along the minus strand of JAVIWB010004200.1, from coordinate 15,088 downwards.
AACAAGATATGGAATTCGACTGCTATCTATAACTAGTGAAAAATAATCAGCACAACCATTCAAAGACATATTGGTGAAAAGAATTAAAGAGCTAGATTTAAGAATGGAACAAATATACAACGCAGGTTAAAGTGGTTTTATTGGAAAATGTTACCAGAGAAAACCTATACTGCATCATTTGAAAAATCTGTTCCAGATAGAAAGCCGGAGAAACAACGAATAACATTTCTAGACTGCACTAATGCTAATGGTTTACACAAAATAAAGCCATTGATAATTGGAAAAGCAAAAAAGGTTCGTTCATTTCAAAATTTTAATATCCCTGATGATTATGACTGTTCAAAAACCGCTTGGACGACTAACAGTATATTCCTGAAATGGTTCAGGTATGACAATCAATTGTTATCACAAATGCTCTATTCATAATTTGAAGATGTTTTCAATTTGTAGGTAAAAGGTTTCCTAAAACAACAGAAGCTTCCAATAAAAGCGTTGTTACTATTGGATAATGCACTAAGTCATCCTCCAGAGCAACAACTGAGAAGCGGGGATGGGTCAATTTTTGTCATGTACATGCTGCCAAACGTAACATCATTAATTCAACCCATGGACCAGAATATAAGAGTCACCAAACTATACTATCGAAAGTTTCTACCTTCGTCTGTCTTATCAAAGAATCCTGAAAATGTATCTGAGGCTTTAAAAAAAAGTAACATTATAAGAAGCTGTTTTAAATTTACATATGACCTGGAATGAACTTAATCAGCAAACTATTCAAAAATGTTGGAACAATCTCTTTTGTACTAATGATGAAGAAGACAATGTTCCCTTAAGCGTAATTAGAGACCGTTTGCGATCCAACGTTGATATTGTTATTAGTGCGTCATTAGATATTGTTGATTTATTGAAAATAGTGAATCCCAACATTGTTTGTACTCCAACTGATATTAATTTTTGGAACGAAGATATGGACACTGAGGACGATCCCATTGAAGTCAGATATGTAGTGACTGACGCGTAGGCTATACAAGTTTTTAACCAAGCTTTAGATTGGGCTGAAAGAAAAGAAGTATCATACACGGATATTTTAATTCTTCGTAAATTACGGGCGCAGGCATTGGAAGATAATGCTAAGCGCAAACTTACGCAGACTAAAATTGTTAACTATTTTTCTTCTAATTAAAGAATACTTATCGCTGTTAGAATATTTGTTTATTTTGTTATAAATATATATTAAACGTTTCTTTTAATAAATCATTTATTATTTAAATTATGTTCACTAATGTAAACATTTCGATAATGTGAACTACACTTGGTTTGAAGTAGCTCATATTATCGAGCATCTGCTGTATAAAGCATATATATATTAAAATTACGTATGCCTTTGCATTTATTTTGTTATTTTCATTTTTACTGGTGCAATATTTTTATGTGAATATTGTGTATATATAACTGCATAAATTATGTTTAATATAGATTTCGAAAGCATTTCAATGAAGACAAAAATATTAATGACGAGAGAACATTTATGTATATACATTATAGAACAATTACATATACGCGAGTAAATATACATAAACACTAAACTAACATTTAATATCATTCAATCAGATCCCTTGGTTATCATTGCAACTATTTCTTTTGGCATTGGAACTACACAAGCTCTACTGCATTAAAAAGCTAATTTAAAAATAGAACGTATAACATTAAAGGAAGACACAGGCAGGTAATAATATCGTACTATCTATTTATAACACCGTCAATAAGCTTTAAAAACAAAATTGATTAAATTTTCAACATGACCAAACTTTTACTGGTCTTATGTAATATTAATAATATGGCAAGTTTTTTTATAGGTATACTGAATGTTAAATACTTTTCTTGCATTTTGTTTACTGCAAAAACATCAGAGCAGACGGCATATTCATTTTGAATTTACCGCCAATTCGAAGGCTTCGGACAAGCTGCGTTCCAATTGTCACAATTCCGGATCCGACAGAATATCTTTAATTCTTCTGGTTAATGGGAACGTTTCAAAGGATTCGTCTCTTGCTAGAGAACATTCGCCAGTATAATCATCGGAATTCAAGCTATATACCATGGCGCCTCCGAAATTATTTTCACGGATGTATTCAGCCTGAAATATACACATTTTGTTATTTCAATATATATTTTAGACTTTATTTTTGCCACACAAAATTTATAATTAAAGAGATAATAACTATAATATTAAAAGAGTAAATTCACTCGCTTCAAAATCGTTTTCTTTCGTTCAATAAAATGATGTAACTAATTTGTTTTACAAATTTGTTATATAAATTTTGTATTTAGATTCGGATTTTCATAGTTTTTTTTTTATATTATCTTTTCATTTATTTGTGTAGATATTAATATCATAGTAAGTGTTGTGTATAAAATAGTGTTGTATATATGTGAAGAGTAAACAAGGAAAACTTTTTGAGTTGTAAAATTCGAAATGCGTTGCTGCAGAATGTACAAAGGGTACTAGGAAAGTTTTGCAATATGATGCAATAATAAATCGTAGGAAGCTGCTTGTTGCTGCATGTTGAGATATGTTCATACGTGCATAGTAGCCGCCGCGCCATGTCGATGGGCTCAGTTATTCATTAGCAGTGAGAGTGTAAAGTGCTTGTGATGGCATCGTGGTCACGAAATGAGATAAGGGCAGTTTTGCGTTATAATTTCGTGCGTGGTTTAAACATAGACCAGTGCTTCGAAGAAATGTCTCTTGCGCTAGGTGATGTTTGTCTACATCGCACAACGATATTCAGGTGGTATAGAGAATTCCAAAGGGGAAATTTAACTGTGGAGGATGCTGAGAGGCCGGGAAGGCTACGAACGTCAGTTACGGAGAAAACCTTACTACTGTGAGGAAGATGCTTGGCGAAGACAGGCGAGTGACCTATCAACAGATAGAGTGTACTTCAGGCCTAAATGCACCAGCAATTCGTTCGTTTCTGCATGATCATTTGCATGTGAAGAAACTTTGTTCTCTCTGGGTGCCGCATCGACTGACTGAAGAGCAGATGATACGACGTGTGACTTGGTGCCGGGAGATGCTAAAAAACTTTAATAAGGGACAATCTCGGTATGTGTACTACATCGTGACAGGTGACGAGACTTGGCTGTACTATTACGATGTGGACACAGAAAATCCCGATCTGTAAAGAACGATGTGCCGACTAAAGCTCAAAACAAAGTTAGGGTCTTTGATGATGACACACTCGTTGTTGATGACATACCTGGTTCCTCCACCACGATAATGTTCCAGCTCACCGCGCCAAAGCCTGCACCGAATATTTGACCACGACAAGATTGAAACTTCTCGAGCACCCTCCCTACAGTCCAGATCTTGCTCCCTGCGACTTTGCACAGTTCCCGCATGTGGAAAGGAAGCTAAAAGGGAGGCGGTTTTCCAGTGATGTGGACCTTCTGTGGGCTTGGTTCAATGAGTTTGCTTTACTCCCTAGTAAAACTTGGCAGAACTGGTTTAAAGATTGGCTTCGGAGGATGGAGAGGTGTATTGAGTGTAGAGAAAATTACTTTGAAAAAATTAAATAAACAAAGCTGTATTGCAAAACTTTCCTAGTACCCTTTATAAAAACGTTATTTCGATTTCCATTTGATAAGCTTCGGTAAAAATAAATATTTATTAAAAAAAATCGCAATTTGAAATTATTATCGAAGATGTAGATTTGGTAAAAACTATAAATGTGATATGAATACATTACGATATAACTATATTATATAATAAACAGGTAATTTTGATGAAGCCTGTGGTTGATTAACTTAATCACTGTAGGTTGATATATAACCCCTTGCCACAGTAATTTTCGTATTCTGTATATGTATTTCGGCAACTAAGTTGGTATCATCAGCAGATAATTAAACAGTGTCGCACCTGGAAAACTACGGTAAAAAATACCCGTACGAAAAGCCAAAACGTACACTTATCCACGAGTATTAAGAATTAGCTAGATTAAACATTTGTAACATAGAAGTCTCTTTTGTAAATGACATTCATCTTTATATAAGAACATTTGTTCTTGTATAAAGTAAATTTGTTTTAACTGGACCACTTTGGAATGTTGACTGCTGTTCTTTCTTTGATGACTATTAATTCTTTAGCGTTCAAAAGTAATGTTAAGTACTTTATTTTGTGAAAATGTTGATTATAATAAAAAAAACTCATTGTATACGTGTCCCAACGTGTAAGAATATATTGTACCCGTTTAAGAGGTTTGAGGAAAATTTCTCTTGTAATTGTTGTTAAGCCATTTACATCTGGGTCATTTTTTTAGTTTCTGCAACCAGACGTGATGCACGTAACAAATATATTTTTTTCTATTTGTTAATTGTTGTAAACCAATGTTGATATTTCTATTCTTCCTCATGGTGCTGTTTTTTTAAGTGCTCAGCTTCAGTAACCATTTTTATTCTACTTATTGGAATAACGGTGATTAACGCAGGAAAAATGGAGTGAATCTAGCAGACTTAAAGGAAAAAAGGCACAAAAGCTGGAGATGTATAGATGTATAACAGAAAGAAATGGGAAAATGTTATCAATATAATAATTACCTTGTAAGTTAAACTTTTAATATCGTCATATGATACCCAGTCTTCACTGTGGGTAGCGTATGGACTTTTGGAAACGTCGTCGAAGTTTGGTAAAATGTTTGAATTTACAAGAAAGGAACAAACTTCACTGAAGTCTATAAAACCATTATGACCCAAATGTCCATAACCAATTGCAGGTGCACTTATACCATTGTTAGTTGGATTTATCAGCCTGAAATTAAAAAAATTATAAATAATATATTAAAATGTAATTTTATTAATTATATCACGAATATTGAACATTTCGTTTGCGAGAAACACATTGGAAATTTTAGATAGGTGCTACTGAGAACAAATCTCATAAGATTTACATGACTATTAAAAATAACAGATCAATTAATAAGTTCAGGGACTAGCCAACAGATGGCACAACAAATTACATATCCATATCATCTTTGGATAGTACTAATTTTCAAACGATACGTGTGAAAATTTCATGACATTCTGGGCATTTGTTGTCAATCTATAGTGGTTTAAGTGACGCTGTTCTTGTAGTTTTTAAAACGATGAAAAAAACTCAGTTTCGTGTGTTGATAAAACATTGCTTTTTAATGGCAAAAGATAACGTTCAAGCTCAACAATGGCTTCAAAATTATTATCCGGAGTCTGTTCCGTCGAAAACAATCGGTGGTATGCTGATTTCAAACGCGGTCGTACAAACACAAACGTCCTGGTCGTCTAAATGAGGCTGTTACTTCAGAAAACATAAAAAAAACCCTTAAAATCGTGATGGACAATCGCAAAGTGAAATTACGCGAAATAGCTGACATCCGGAACACATCATTCAGTAGAGTTTACACTATTTTGCATGAACATTTGGGTCCGAAAAAGCTTTTTTCCAAATGGATGCCGCGTTTGCTCAGAGCGCTGTTTGGCACTGTTTACGCGAAGTAAACAGAAATTTTACTTTTGAAAAGGAAAAAAAAACATCAATAACGAATATCACATAGCGTTATTGAAGCGTTTGAAGGCAGAAGTCGTAAAAAAAATGGATCCATATGAAGAAGAACGTGCTCTTTCACCAAGACAACACCATGTCGCAAATCTTTGATTACGATGACCAAATTGCATGAATTGGGCTTCGAATTGCTTTCGCGCCTGTCGTATTCTCCAGATTTGGTCCCTAGCGACTATTGTCTGTACGGTGACGTCAAAAAGATGCTCAAAGGAAAGAGTTTTGACTCTGAATGAAGAAGTGATTGCCGAAACTAACATCTATTTTGAGGTCAAAGATTAATATTTCTATACGACCGGCATAGAAAGTTAAAAAAGCCTTGGAAATGTATCGCACTTGAAAGGGGCTATGTTGACGAATAAAGAATTTTGCCAAAAAAATGTTGTTTTAGTAGTAGTCCCGGAATTTATTGATCGGATGTGTTATGTTATATACTTGTGATATTATTCTGGAGGTGTCCAAAAGTCAGCGTATGGCATCCGAACGCAAGATTGCCATCGAAATTTTTGATTTTCTTGGTGTGTCCGTTTCGGATTTTGAATTTGGCAGACTTGGTAGGCTTAATGCCACGAAGGCTGATTCTAAAAGGCCCTTTAGAATTACTCTCGCTTCTTCTAATGTGGTTCTGCAGGTACTTAAAAGATCTAAATTGCTTGGGGGCTTTGAGAAGTACTTGAACGTCTCGATTTCCCTCTAGAAGTGACGCGGTTCCCGCTCAGAAGCCGAAAAGCAGATAGTATGGACCTCGACCGCGGAAGTCTACGTAGCAGATTAGTGTATTTCATGTTAAAACTAATAAATGTTGTCATCGTAATTTGACGAAGGACTATAATATTTATAAATAAGTATATAATTCATAATTTTCGTTTGTTTTGAAGCTTATATTGTTGAAATTAGATCCAAATTATATAAATAATTCGAATTGTTTATATAAGATATTATCAGAACATAACTAAATGCATTATTATAGTACTAATCTATCAGGGTCGCGCTCACCCAATATAACATTATCCCAAGAGCATCTATTTGCTCACAGTTCTCACATGAACCTTCGCTGTTTTAAAAAATATTAACAACAGAAAATAATTTATGTACTTACTTATAAGTGTGACCGTAAGTTGGAAGCCCAATAATGATCTTATTTTTGGCCATTCCCTGTGAAATCCAGAAATTTGCTGAATAATTTATATTTAATGTTCCAAATATGCCAACATCATGGGGCAAAGAATACAATGGAGAATTTATTCCGGTAAATGGAGTCCATTTGGTATAGAAGTGGAAATCATACGTCATTAAATTTACATAATCCACGTAACTAGAACACATACCTGCTTTTGCATATTTATTTAAAATACTAAAATATAACTTACTCATTCAGATATGGAATGTCGTATGAATTCAGAGCGATAAAATATGGCGAAGCAACTGCTACAGTTAATAAAAATTTGTGTTTTTTCTGCCTATTGATTTCTTCACGTATTTCGTGTAACAGTTGAGTAAAATGCATTCTTTCCTTGCTATCATATATATCCACATTGGGAAATTCCCAATCTAAATCTATTCCATCCAGCTTATATTCTTTCATATAGTACAGTATAGATTTTATAAACCTGTGAATCAAACCGTTAAAATATTTTCCATAATAAAGGCTGTTTCAAATTTCGCGGTCTTTTTAAAGAATAAATAAAACACAGAATTTGCATTCACTTTTAAAAACTTTTTATTGGTAATTGAAGTATTAGTTATGGCATTTATATGCGAACAATAACATCTGCCAAATGGCCTCCTTTTGCAGCTACACAGACGTCCATGCTCTTGTCAAAATTTTTAATGACATTTTGACATAATTGAGGCTCCATCTCACCAATGACATGAATAATTTCATCTATCAAAGCAGGAATTGATTGTGAATTGTTTTTATAAACCTGACTTTTCACACAACCCCAAAGAAAATAGTCTAACGGTGTCAAATCACATGATCTTGGTGGCCAATTAACATCACCGTTTCTTGAGACTACACGCCCAGGAAATTTTTCTCTCAATACATCAATTGATTCGTGTGCAAAGTGACGTGGCGCCATCCTGTTGAAACCACATATCCTCTAGATCAATATTCATTAATTCAGGCCACAAAAATTCGGTTATCATCCGACGATATCGATCACCATTGACAGCTACTGCTTCACCTGCAGCATTTTCAAAGAAGTAAAGTCCAATTACAGCACCTGACCGTAAAGCACACCAAACAGTAACTCGTTTAGGATGCATAGGTTTCTTATGAATAATTCATGGATTTTCCTCACCCCAGATACGGCAATTTTGTTTATTAACATAGCCACCAAGTTCGAAATGTGCCTCATCGAAAACATTATTTTTTGAGAAAAAACAGCTGGTTGTTCATTGATGAAATTGACAAATGAACGACGTTTTAAATGATCTAATGACTTCAGTTCCTGTGTTATTTGAACCTTATATACCTTCAGAGCTAAATCCTTGTGTAAAATACGCCATGTTGTCGATCCACTAAGACCAAGTTGTTGTGAACGTCGTCTAATGGACATTTCAGGATCTTCAGCAACACTTTCACGAACCAAACCTATATTTTCTTGTGAACGACCACTACGACTGTATATTTCACTTTTTTTTGATCTTCCACGGAACCCGTCTCTTGAAATTTTTTAATAATTCGACCAATAGTGCTTTCAGATGGACGATTATGTAAACCATAAAATTCACATAATTTTCTAAAAACTTTTTCCACAGGTCGCTGATTTTCATAAAATAATTCAACAATTTGAACGCGTTGTTGTACCGTGTACGAAGCCATTTTTCTAAATGTCATACATCACACTTTTTAAATGCCCACATATCCAGACAAATTCAGTGCGCCATCTATATTTTATTTATTCTTAAAAAAAACGTGTAATTTGAAACACTCTTTATATCATGTTTCTGTATAATATAATCTTAAGTTGTATTTTTGAGTTATATTTATAATAAAGTCCAAAAGTATTTATTTTAATCAAAAGAATTATTTTACTTTCAATGTTTGTATGGCCATCAATTAATATACATAGATATTCTCCATGATTTTTGCAATACTTGTTTATTATAATTCTAGAAATAGGTTGTCAAATGATACCTTCAGTATTTGATTCAGAATGAATTTTACACAGAAAGTTATTAATCTAAAAGTTTTGTTAATTTTCTCACTATAATTATTTTAAATATATAATAATATAATCTAACGATACTAAAAAACACAACCTAACTTTCGTGTCAATACTATATTACTAAGTTATTTAAAGCTATGTGAATTGAGTTTAAGCAGCATATTTGAATCATTTCTTTTATTCTTAGACAGGGTACAGAATTGCTATTATTACTATGACTCGTTAAAACATTCTTTTGCTAGTAATGCTTTTTAACTTTAGAAAATATTTTGCAATATTATACTAAAAACTTGTATTTTTGTCAGAAATGTTTATCTAATAGTGGCAATGTCTACTAATGTTTCAATGGTATAAGGCCTTATTCTACATTTGCTGACAAACATGCAGGTAGTTGACAGTACATTAGCAATACACATTAGTTTTAACTATATTCAAATACTAACTTACATTTTTCTGTTTGCATGATTCAAAACCATCTCTGTAAATCCACTTACAGCTAATCCACTCACCGATAATAAAACTTTAAGATCCTTATTAAGAGATTTCAAACTTACGATATTTCTTGTAACATTCTTTTGAAAATCATTGAGATAAATAGTATTATTAAAAACACTCCCAAAGCCGACATTTAAATGAGTACAGAGATTAGGATCTATTTTTCTGTCGGACAGTTGCTTATCCAGATTGTAGCTTTCATTAGGAAAATTGTAATAACATACCAATTTGTAACTATCAATTTCACCACTTTTCACAGCTTTATTCCCAATTTTCGGTATTGTAATATTATTCTCTGGTAGTTTACTATATGCAACTGCTCTGTAGAAACTGTGATCATGGAATTCTAAAAATAGAAAGACAATCGTATTATTTCATCACAATAAATTATAAAACTGGATTTCTAAAACAGATTTAGTTAATAATAAACATAATTTCAAATTATAACATTTAATTATTCAATATTTTTGATAAGAGAAATTATATTATTATATTTTATTGCATGTATTTCATAATTTAGCAAAATTATAAATTATCTATATATTATGTTTATTTCCTAATGAGTTGTATTTATATTGAGCAAGAACAAATATTTTTTATTAAGAAAGTTATTGTTTCAATAATGATATAGTTAAATACATTGTATATTTGTATAAACATGCACAAAATAATAGTACTGCAATAAAAAAGTCTTACAATAAGATAAATACAAAGAGTTTAATTTAATAATAATCGAATAATATGCATTGTTTATAAATAACGTCAATAAAATGATATTCATATGCATAATACCTTTAAAGTACAAATGATTACTTCTTCTGGCGAAACCGAAACCATTTTGCAATAGAATTATACCCATTGCACAAACAGCAGATGCAATCAATAAGCTGGCTAAAAAGAATACTAGTAATGTTTTCTTGATGTATTTAACTCTGGAAATTAGCACACGAAAAACATCAATATAACCTATAAAAAATACAGGAGTTAATTTTAACGTACCCATTTTTCTCTCTTAAGAGGAAGTATCTAGCCTGTGGCACTGGAATATCAACCATTGTTTTCACAAATCAAACACTATGTTTACTAATACTTATTCGATGTATTCAGCTTCCTTGTTAAAAGCAATTTAAAGACGAGAACCTACGACTACGCCATTTTATGTCCTTGAGTCTGACAACTAATGCATTCTGGGTAGAGATCGATTCACAAAGAAAAAATGAATTAATAAACTGATTTGAATTAGGAATGCGTTGCATAAAATCGAATTGGTATACGCATTATTATTAAAAATAGTCTTGATATAAATCCAGCATTATTCATATAAGTGTTTATAATAATAGTTTATTATGCTGTTTGTTAAGTTAGTTATAGTGTACAGAATCCATAAAAAAGCGTTAAAGAATATATAGAGTGCACAAAAATAACTGAATCTTACTTTTGAATGCGTCTATTGATTTTAAATTACTATTCAATGTAGTCAGCATAACAAATATTGCAATATTCGGATAAACAAATAGGTTCTTAAGATATATTTTCAATTATATTACAAAACTCCTATATTAATAAATACATATGATACATTTTTATTATTGAGCTGGTATTGGAGTAATTTCTTTATACATGCAAGTACAAACTCAAATTGTCGTTACTTTCTTCATCGAATTAATATAATAATAACTTGTTCTAGATTGAATATTAATTTCTATTCTATGTGCTAAACAAGTTATGTATGGAAAACTTTTCGTAGATTTTATCATAGGTTACGAAGACAAAAATGTCATTTATAAATCAGAAAATGGTTTTTTATCTTTTACAGTTTTTTGTACCAATTAAATACATTAGTTCTGCAATGTATTTATAGGGGCTACTAATGAATAAATTAGCCATATAACGACGATTTTTATCAACAGTTTCATCTAATACAAAAAATACAACATGCCGGCCTATTAATTCTTTAATTTTGTTATATAATTATATCTTTTCTGGTACAGGCTTGATAAAATATTTTACTGTAAAGCCGTGTTTTTCAATTTTGTAAAAGGAACAACAAATTTTTTATTTGAAAAAATCGTATCTGTCCGAGAGCGACGGGCTCTCGTATAGTGATAATCGGTACGAACGAATGCATGCTATCAAAACGAACATATGTTCAATATATACTCCCCGCTCTTGTCAAACAGGCGCAACTATTCAGCTCTAATTATCAGAGGAATTGTAAATGTTAAAAGAAATCATTCAAATATTAATAACACCCTGTCTACTACATATGTTTCGGAGATTCACTCATCGTCAGGTAAACTTGTGTTATTACCGAACGATTCCTTCGTAGAGTTTATCGTATCTTTTCGATACAGAAAAATAATGAAAAACATTGCCTTCTCTCTCTCGTCCAACACAAGAATGTATTGAACGACAAAGCGAGAACACATCTATCTCGCTGGTCGAGAACAAAGTCCCCAGAGCGTATGTAGACAAAACGCTTGCAACTCAAATGAATGTTAAAAGGAATCATTCTAATGTTAATAACACCCCGTTTATTACAGATGTTTCAGAGAAATCCACTCTTCATTAGATAAACTTGTGTTATTAACGAACAATTCCTTCGTATAGTTTATCGTATCTTTTCGAAACAGAAAAATAATGAATAAACATTGCCTTCCCTCTCTCGTCCAACACAAGAATGTATTAACTCTTTCAGGCTTGGTGGTCAGTTATCTAACCACCTATTTAAGAGTTCTCAAAACCACTTTTTATGCCGTCTTGTGCCAATTTGCTAAGCACTTACTTTTTTTAAAGTCGTCGTTGATCGTTTAATGCGAAACTTTTACTCTAGAGTACGCTGTGTAGATTAACAGATTTATTTGAAAATATGGTAATGTATTGTTTTTCAATGGGACTTTCTCGAATGTAATAAAAAATGCTCAGAGTATTTATTATTTAACGAATTCGGTGTTACTCTATGGTATAGTGTCTGTTTAATTATTTTATAACAAAAGTATTATAATATATTACATAATCTATGATAAATAAGGTAAATAGCACGGTGGTTAGATTACTAACCACTGTGACTATAGTAGGTTTCACATAATGTACATATTTATGTTGCATTATAAGGATACCGCGTGTAGTTAATGAACGTGATATAGAAGATATTTTGATCGAAAGTATACCTTCTGATTGAGAAAGTGTGTGCAGTTTTGAATCGGATGAAAGAGAAAATTATGAGATGCAAACGGACCCGATGGGGCTCGGTGATATACCTTCTGGGCTCCAGCTAAATCCTGAAGATGAATTTGACTTGAACGATGACATAACCATTTCAAATTTGCCTGACACTACTGGTAGTGGTACTACGAGCGTTTTATCTATTCTAACTGTTATGAGGGAACCAAAATGTAAGAAAATTTTCAGAATGGGGGAGCCGGAAAAGTACACTGGAGGCGGGGGTGTAGCAAGCGATGTAATAGAGTTAGAGAATATCACACCTACGCCTATTGTTTAGATTTCGATATATATACTGGCAAGGATAGTGACAAAGTACAAACTGATTTCGGTGGTAAAGTTGTTCGACAATTTTGCGTGGATTTGAAATCGAAAAATCATAGTCTTTATTGATAATTATTTCAATAGCTATGCCTTGCAAGAAGATTTATACAAAGATAACATATTTGCTTGTGGTATCGTAAACTCAAATCGTAAATATTTACCTAAACTAAAAGAAGACAAAGTTCTAAAAAGGGGAGAACACGATTCAGGGTGAGTAACACAAATATCGCCTTTCTAAAGTGGAAAGACAAAAGATCAGTTTTCATGCTTACAAACTACATAGATCCGAGAAAGACTGGTATTGTTACTCGCGGGGAACGCAGTGGAGCCAAAAATGAAATAGCTTGTCCTGAAGCTATGATACAATACAACAATTCTATGAACTATGTGGACAAATTCGAGCTACTAAAAAGCACTTATGCTATAGACCGAAAATCACGTAAATGATGGCAACGAATATTTTTTCACTTTTTAAACTGTGCTGTCACAAACTCCTTTGTGTATACGGAACTCCAGAAAAAACATAATCCAGAACTGGACCACCTCAGCAATAAAAATTTTCGAAGAAGTGTTTACTAAGGGATCCTAGCACCAGCTCAGGTGAAGAACCCCCAATTATGCTCCAAACGCTCCCACAATAGCTATGCATCTTCTCCTGTACAAATAAAGTGGCACACACCAGGTGTATTAACAGAATTACGTCTGGAAGGCAGCACGCATCAGCCAGAGCGAACCACTTCTCGAAGATGCGCAAAATGTAGCACTAAGAAAAGTCCGGTGCGTACTATATGGCAATGCGAAACCTGTAAAGTCCCTCTTTGTATACGAAAAGATAAAACGTGTTTTTCAGATTTTCATAGAAAATAAATTTGTTTATATATTATACTAAACTTTTCTTAATAATTTGTTACGCAAACAGCCACGGTGGTTAGTATACTAACTACCCTAATTTGTAAAAAACCAAACGGTTTTTTCTTATTTTATATGTTTTTTATAATAAATAAACGCTAAATTAACTTAAAAATGCAATTGTTTTTATTCTGAAGTAATATATAAGAAAGCGTGGCTGAAAGAGTTAAACGACCAAGCGAGAACGCGTCTATCTCTCTGTTCCCAGAGCGTATAATAGACAGACACTTGCTACCACGGCAATTTGCCAAATAAATGAATGTTAAAAGGAATCACTCAAATGTTAATAACACCTTATTACATATGTTTCAGAGATTCACTCATCGTCAGGTAGACTTGGTATTAACTAATTGTATATCAAATGAGAAAAATATTACATAAGTAGAAGCAACTACGAAGATTTTGCTTAGTTTTCAGGCAGAAAAGTACGATAAAATTATGTCGAGTATCAAAGACATGAAAACAGTTCAAGTGCAAAGTAATTAAAGAAGAAATAACCAGTATAAGAAATATGAAGAAAAACAACAACATCGTTATAACGAAAACAGATAGTACTAACAGTTGTGTTGAATAAAGGTATTTACTGAAAAAGGTCTACTATTTACTAGACGCTAACGACCTTCTCTGTAGAGGGACCCTATAAAAAATCTGTATAAATAGTAAGAGAGCTCTTGAATAAATTAATATTCACTGAGAAAGGTAAAAGAATAGTGCCAAGAGCTAGTCAATTGACAAGAATTCATGAACTTCTGAATATTAACAAAGAATGAATGTCATTAACAACACCCAATACCTAGCGACCTTGTTGAAATCGTATGTAGGAGAACGGTATTCAATGTGATGAATTCAGAATACATTGTCAAATTGCTCACACAAGATAACTGTCAGGAACAAGATTTTGGTGAACTTCGACGTCATTTCCTTAATCACCAATCGCTTAAAGATGTATGAACTATTTGTAGTTATATCCAAAATTATTGTCCAGTAATTGACTAATAAATATAGAATTCAACAGACGCATATAACTTTAAATATCTTTCGATATATTTACATTCATATTCAATTTTTTATTTTACTTTGAAATTACTTTATTATTTATAAATTTCGGATTTGATTGATGTTTAAAGTAGTACTGGTGTTTGTATAATAAGGTAACAAAGGCAACAATTTTGAAAATAATATACAATACGTCTTAATTGAACAGTATTACCAATTGTACATGAATTAAATCGCGTTCAGTGGCACAGTTATAGACAAACAAATGAAAGACATAGAACTTAACTTACTACAGGCCTGCAAATTGCAGGCATGGCGTTTCATTATTTTAAAGTAGGCGTGTCCAATCTTTTTTCTTATATGCACTCCATAATCA
>JAVIWB010004198.1:0-55751 GCA_031893035.1 Dermolepida albohirtum | reverse complement strand
GAAAGTAATGGTGACTGCTTTTTGGGATAGTCATGGAATTATCTTAATCATTATCTTCAAAAAGGAAAAACTGTTACAAGAGCATACTACGCAACATTATTTGACAAGCTGAAGGCAGAAATTGTGGAAAAACGGCCACATTTGCAGAAAAAGAAAATCCTGTTTCACCAAGGCAACGTGCCGTCTCACACCTCAGCGGTTTCCATGGCGAAAATCCACGAATTACGGTTTGAACTGCTTGACCATCCGCCTTACTCACCAAATCTAGCCCCGAGCGACTTCTTTTTGTTCCCTCATCTAAAAATTGCGCTCGGAGGACAGAGATTTTCGTCAAATGAGAAGGCAAGCATCTTCGTGAACAATTGTTTTGCAGAGAAAAACGCCGAGTACTATTTAGACGGGTTAAAGAAATGGGAGCATCGCTGGGAGAAGTGTGTAGAGTTACAAGGAGACTATGTAGAAAAATAAATATAAATTTTAAGAAAAAAGTCTTGTATCTTTGTTAGGTGGGAAAGTTTTCAGACCACCCTGGTATATATGCTTAAAAGTAAAATAAATATCATACCTACATACATTATAGTGAATATACAGCAAAATCCCTAACCTAGTAAATAATTTCTTTAACAGATATTTTTGTTTAAATAAGAATTTCTAGCTGAACGTGATATGAAATTTCCACTAACTTAGACGTTGATATACCTTCCAAAACTCTTTTATTCATAATACATTGACGAAAAATAGAAGTATCCTATATTATTATCAAGTAGATTCTCTTCTGTTTTAATATGTTGGTCGTTTTGTTCTAATTACAATTTTTACTCTTTTTTATAGCGAGTTTCGACCATTAGGTTAATAAAATATTTAATTTATATTAACAACGTTCCGGGAGAAGGGTCCCCCTTTTCTCGAGTTATTTATTTTCTCCAAAACTTGTTAAAAATGTATAGTCCGTTTTTAACAAATGTTAAATAAAGTAAATAACTTGAAAAGGGGGGACTCCTCCCCCAAAACTTCGTTAATATAAAATAAATGTTTCATTAACCCAACGGCCGAAACTGTCAATAGAAAAAGTAAAGATTGGAAATAAATACATACTAGTGAATATAATTTTGCATATATAATTTCTAGCTGAACGTTATATGGAATTTCCACTAACCTAGTGGTTGATATACCTTCCAAAACTCTTTTATTCACAATACTTTAGATTGACGAAAAATAAAACTATCCTATATTATTATCAAGTAGATTTTCTTCTTTTTTATTGGGAGTTTTGACCATTAGGTTAATAAAATATTTAACATATATTAACAACGTTTCGGGAGAAGTTTTCCCTTTTTCAAGTTATTTATTTTCTCCAAAATTTGTTAAAAATGTATAATTCGTTTTTAACAAACGTTTAATAAGTTAAATAACTTGAAAAGGGGGGATTCCTCCCCCGAAACTTATAATATAAATTAAATGTTTAATTAACCCAACGGTCGAAGCTGTTAATAAAAAAAGTAAAGATTAAAAATAAATACATACTACTGAATATAATTCCTTTATTTATTAAATTATTAAAAATTAAATTATTTTAAAAATTGAGATAAATATTTTTGATGTTTTATATTCATTATTTTCCACTCAATTTTTTTTTATGTCCTACCCAAATTAATCGTACTTCACTCGAAAATCTGAGCATGTTTTCCCTAATTATTTCATATTCATTGATACTTGATCAAAGCGAAGCTTTTATCTAGAACTTTTTTTTCGAAAGCCACGTATCTGGCTTATAAATCTACGAGAGAAATTCTTGGTTTTATAATGCGTAACGTATTTTCATAAGCCAATTAACGTCAGCCAATTTGATATCCATTTCGCATAGTACTAAATTCCAACTTTGAAAGACATTTTTCGAAATTCCTTTTATTTCTAATTGACGGGGTGTATTCCGAGAGCGGAAAATTTGATAACACGTCATAGGTTTCTATCTCTGACCGAGAGGAAACAATTACATGCTGAAAAATTTATGCGGAAAATTATGCGTAATCAAAAAGATCGCTTTGCCTTTCGCTGATATTTAGAAGTATTTTATTTCGAACGTTCTTTAAAGAGAATATTAATCGATGATGAAAGACTGTCGTAGAATATAATAAGTAATACAGTGGTGAGAAATTTTTTGCAAAAGTATGTCGTAAGTTTATTTTTGTTTTATTTAAAACACACGACGGTTTGCTGACAGACGCAATAAATACAAATTTTTAAGTTAATATACGTCAGTCGAAAGTTATTTGCTTATGTGCTCAACGATATACAATTAAATAAAAATGCTTCTAAATTATTTAAGTGTTCGTCTATTTGTTTTTCCTAATCATTGTTTGAACCGCAGTAAAGCGATAATAAGCAAATTTTGGTTAAAATGCTTAATTCTCAAAATATGAACAAATATTTAAATGTTTGCCTGAACACTGATTGCATAATTTTTTAAGTAATATTATTTTGCGGATGTAGCACAATTATATTAACAAAGATGAACTAAAGAAAGTTAAATATTTTTGGTAGGTATAAATCTATGTATACCGAAAGTATTAGTCTAAATTATAAAGAAACAAATGTAGTTAAATAAAAAATGCCTACTAAGACTGAGAAAACATTATAAAAGAAAAGATTACAAAAGAATAACATTCAGTACTTATTCTAGTGTTTAACAATAGCCCGTTAATATGACAAATATAACAAAATAATTTGATTCATATCCAAAACACATTTTGTAAGTAGAAATACCAATGAAAGATTTTCCAAGGTATATTCGACGACTAACTTTATAAGAAATTCCATATCGTCTATAGAAAGAAATTCCTAATTTAATCCGGAACTGTTCGATTACGCATTTTTCTGTAATATCATGTAGATCCACAATGTTATTAAACATACATATGTCAATCTCGTATTTGCATGCTTTCAAGTGTTTTTCACTATTCCAGCTGCAATATTTTTTTTATTAATTCTTTTTATATCGTTTTGCTTTCGATCCTTCACTTAAAAAAGGCTCATACGTGGGTTGTCGTTTAAGTTTTGTATATAAAACTGGAATGAAACAGTAGATAGCTTTTACAGACTTCATTGTTTTTCGAAGTATTCTCCACGGCGATTAATGCACTTTTGCATGCCCTAGAACAAATTCTGGGAGCAGTTGTTCCACTCGTTTGTTGGTACAGTCAAAATTGTGTTTTTGAAGTCATCGACTGCTCCTTCTTACGAATGGAACCTTTGACCACGCAGTTCGTTTTTGATGTTCGGAAAGGTAAAGAAATCGTCCGCACTGTACGGAGGATGGTCAAATAATTCGAACATTTGTTGCGTTAATAATTCAATCGTCTTCCGTGCTGTGTGCGAACTTGCATATTCTTGGTGGAGGATAATTTGTCGTTTGGGGTTGGTTTTTCGAAGTCCAGCGATGGCTTGCGGCAAACAAATGGTTGTGTACCAATCAACAGTAACAGTTCTTCGATCTTGTAGAGGAATTGTTGCTACATGATCTGCTTTCGAGACAAATATCGTTACCATCTTTTTGGAGACACGAGAACGGATGACTTTTGTCGGCTTTTCAATTTGGAACACCCAAACAGACGACTGGCGTTTATTTTCTGGCTCATATGAGTAAATCCAAGATTCATCACAACTGACAATTTGTACACATTTTTAGACTTTCCGGCGTCGAAGAGAATTTAGAGTTTTTTAACACCGTAGCTGTTTTCTGTTCATCGGTCAACAGATGCGGTATCCAACGGGAAACTAATTTTTTTACACAAAATTCTTTATGCAAATTTCTTGAATTGAAGTCTTTGAAATTCCCAATAATGCTTCAATCTGGCGATATATCACATGCCGATTTTCGTCGATGATCTTGCACAGAACATCGACGTTTTCCTGAATGACTGCCGCTTTTGGTGAACCTGCTCTTGGATCGTCAATAAGACTAATCCGTCGAGCACGAATTCTCCATACCAACGAGAAATTGTTGACTGATGTGGTGCTTCATTGAAGAAAACAAAAACCAACTCGGCGAGGCATTCTCGTTGAAATAATCAGAGGATCTGGAATACAAAGCACGCAAACTGAAGGAAGAATTCGGAAAATGGGGATTGTAAAGGAACATTGAAATAACACAATATCTACGTATTAGTAAAAAGTCGAGGAATTTAAAGCTAGAAAACAACGAAACCATCAAACGATGCGAAAAATGCAAGTACCTAGGTGCAAATTTCGATAAAGAAGGAACAGACAATAGGGAAATAACACCTAAGATATATAGCGGGTGATGAATAATTAAATCCCTAAACGTAATACTGTGGAGAAAAGAGATAAGAAAACAGAGAAAAGTAAGAATGTACGAGAAAAACTCATAACAAGAACGAAAATCCGAAATGATGTAATAAATGCACAAATGAGTATAAAGAAATTAGTTATGGGCTGCATTGAAGAAAAGCAATTGATTTGGTATAGTTACATGCAAAGGATGGGTAACGTGAGTCTATAAATGGATAAAAAATCGCAAGTGGGGAAGACCTAAGAAAATATGGATCGAAAGCGAAAGAAAAATGAATAGAAGAGAATTGAATGAAGAAGAATAAAATATTAATTTGAAAACAATTTCTCATTTATTCAACGAGACGAAGTAGTTGTAAACATGTAACGTAAGAGTGAAAAAACATCTTCGAATGAAAATTTTTGTTAAAACGTGTTTCTTTTTTAAATTGTTATTTGAATCATAGAAAATAACTATCAAAAAATAGTCAATATTTAATTAATATAATACGAATGAATATATTAATGTCGTTGGCATGTAAATGCTTCTTTTACTTATTTTCTTTTTCAATACACTATTTCTAAAATGCACAGAACAAATCGTACTGAAAAACAGTTCCTGAAAATGTACTTTAAAATATTTACAAAAAACAATAAAAGAACTGAAGTGGCAGAATGATAGTATCCCTATTACCGATCCTTAGATTTTTGTCAGATATACACAGTCTATCCAAGAATCAATGTGGAACAAACGTACGAAACTATGAGCTAGAAAATTTCATAACATCATAGAGTAAACATTGCCAAAGATATGTAATTACAATACATCACTGTTTATTTGGTAGCCGCTCAGTTAAAAAAGTGATTATTGTAAAATCTATTATCGGACGAAAAGAAGCTTTACTATAGAGGCAAAATTTACCTGACCGAATGATTCGTGTTCTCGAAGTTCACTAGAAGTTCGAAATATTAACACGTATTCAGGGTGATCACCACTGGATCTCATTACTGGTTCGATGGGGTATTTTCTACAAAGGTATTTGTTTTTGCGAAAGTGGGGTTAAAAACCGAGTGTACCAGAATGCTGTAATGAAGACAGAGTTCGTGTTTAAGAGAAAGAAAGGGATGCATCAACAGGATTCGGAATCCTCTCACAATTATGTTTATTAACGTCTGATAGTTTTTACCTGAACCATCTCGACTATCGATTATGGGATTTTTCTAGAAGATACGTCTTCTAAAAAACGTCATCCAAATTTGAGTATTTAAAACGAAGTATTCTCAAAACTGCAGCAAAAATATAGCTGGAAACAGTATGTGATACTATAGATGAATGATTTGTAACTTTGTGCAGACGCAGAAAGCGAATACTTCGTTTAAAAGATTATTTTCTGTATTTTTCGAATATATTAGGAGTATCGGTTTTCCAAACAGGTATCGCTAGGCTTAAGTATACGATGTTATGATTTGACACACATGTCATTTTATTCTACTGACATCAAGTTTCAAAGCCATACATGTTATATTTTGTAACACTGTGATAGATTTATACCTCTTTGAAAATGTCGAGTTTCATGCTTGAAAAAGTGCATTTGGGGCACGCATCACTTTTCTTATTTAATGAAAAGTAAAAACCGCTAAAAGTCATCGTTTGCTGGTAAAAACTTACGATGAGCATGCTCCAACAATAAAAACATATGAGGCATAGTTTCGACAATTCAAAGGTTGTGATTCCGATGTGCAAGACAAAGAACGTTCTAGTAGACCGAAAAGTTTGAAGATGCAAAACTGCAGGAGTTATTTGATGAAGACCCTATCCAAACTCAAAAACAATTGGCAGAAGCATTGAAAGCAGTTGGATGGGACATAATATAGTACCCGTCGTACTTTCCAGACATCCGACTATCACCTTTTCGCATCAATGGGACACGCGTTTGCAGAGCAGCACTTCGCCAATTTCGAAGAAGTTAGAAAATGACTCGATGAATGATTTTGCTCAAAGAACAAACAGTTTCTTTTGGGATGTCATCAATAAATTGCCTGAAAGATGGGCAAGATGTGTAGAATCAAATGACCAATACTTTGAACAAATAAATTTGTCTAGTTTCTTGAACATTATGTAGTTTTTTTACGAAAAAAACCGGTAATGACTTTCCGGTACACTTGGTATGTGTTTTAGTTTTGTAAGATGATTCTTTTTTAAACGTCATTAAAATATTGAGAGTATTTATAGTTAGACTGTGGACATATATGTATTAGGGATGTAGATTCTTAGTTGAATAAGTAACTGAAAATTTCGTATTATATGCAGCATGTTGTTCCTTATATTGTTAAAAAGGAAAATGGATTTTTATTTTCGAGAGTATACAGATTCACAATTTAACATAACTTAATAAAATTTCACATATTTAATGCTTTATTTTGTAGTTGCAAATTAAAAACTGTTTTCCTTAACTTTCTTAGCCAATTTCTCTTAAGAATACTGCAGTATGTCTTTTAAAATATTTAGTAAATAAAAAGAGATTGTAAATTTAATATTAATTTTATAATTACTTATAGTTTGTTCGATATGCATTTTCTAAATATAGATATCAGAGAAGGGGCATTTTTGAAGGTATATCATGGACTAAATTACTGGAAATTCCTTATTGTCTTCAGCGAGATTCCTTAATTAATTAAAAAGGTTCGACAAGGATGTCCGACAAAGTTTTATAGATAATACCGTTATACTAGATTATTTAATTTTAGGTGTGGATGCTACAGAGTTGACTTTTACAATTTATTTATTAAAATTTCTTATTTTTACGTTCCAATTTGGTTTTTTCGTTATGTTATTCCAACATCTACCGACTGTGATAACGTATGCTCGCAGATAACATAAATATGCTTAAACATATAAAAATAGTGACCGATTGTATAAAACGACCAAAAAAAGTTCATATAATTTCATATACTAAAAGTTCAACAAGGTGAGCAACTTCCAGAAATAAATTTATTCGTCAAAATAACCATTTTCGCAACTTATCATCTTTTCCCAACGTGACACAAGTTCGTAAATCCAGTTTTATAGATTGCTTTATCCTAACATGGGAAAAGTTTCAACTTCTGCTTTGACCTCTTCTTGATTGTGAAACTCTATTCCATATATGATTATGTAGTACTAGGAGAAACTGATAATCAATTGGAAAATGTGATAGTACAGGATGCGAGTTACAGTTTTCTATTCTAATGAAGAGCCTTACTGCAGTATGCGGTCGTTCGTAGTGTTGCAAGAATTAAAATTTTTTCGTAATGAAATAAACTGGGCTGTTCTCGGAGGAACTCTTTATTCACGTCCAAATCATTCACACGTTTTATTTGCATGCAATAGATCTCAGTTTGTAATTATTTGACATTCGTTAGAGTACTCATAGTAGGCAATAGCCGTTGCAGTTTGGATATTCGCTTTTGATTACAGTAGAGGATACATTTCTCTTCACGACTAAGCAACCTATTCTCTAGTTCGCTAACTATTCTTTAATTAAAGATTTTATTATATATTTCGATCCTTATATTATTCGTACATTACGGAAATGATATGACAAAATTTTTTTATATATAAATTTCTATTCCTATGTAAGGAGTAAACTTTAATATGCCAAACTAGTTTGGTGCGCTTTTTGTGATGATAATATAACGCGTTATACACAGTCTGTCGCAGAGAAAATCGAACTTTTTAAAATAGTAAATCTTGGTGGCGCCATCTGTTAAAAAAAAATATGCGTCTTTCACAAATATTATGTCAAAATATTATGAAATTTGCATCACCAAAAGCAGAGAATTTGCGCAAAAACGAACAGTATATATTTGGCGTTGGTCGAAAAATGAATTTTGAACAAAGAGCAAATATCAAGTTTTAAACTCGGTGAATCGTTTACTGAAATATTTAATTTGGTGAAACAAGTGTATGATGATGCATGTTTATCACGTACGAGTGTGTATGAGTAGTATAAACGATTTAAAGACGGTTGTACAGACATAAACAACAACGAACATGCTGGTGCAAAAAAATCTGTGGTTACGGAAAGTAACATCAAACTCGTGCGTGAATTTATCAGAAATGAGCCGAAATCCTCATTGCGATGCATGAGAATGGAATTAAATATTTCCAAAGATTCAATTCATCGCTCTTTGACACAGCATTTAAGACTGAGAAGGATTTGTGCAGGGTTTGTACCACACAAGCTAACTGAATTCACCATTGTACAGACTTGATTAACGATTACAAAAAGGACAAAAACTTCAGGTATTCCAGAGATCAGAGACCAAGCGTTAAAGCTCTGAATGGAAGCATTCAAGCGAAGAAAGACCGAAAAAAGCCGTTTGGAGAAGTCAAAAGTGGAGACAATGCTGACTTGTTTTTACGATTCGAAAGGCATAGCGCACAAAGAGTGTGTACCAACTAGTCAAACAGTCAATGCTATATATTGTCTTGGTGTAATGTAGCGTCTCTTGGCATGTATTCGTCGTGTCCGTCCTCAATATCGTGAAAATGATAACTGGCGTTCGTTACATGATAATCCACCATCTCATGGCTCGACGCTTATCACTGATCTTCTAACTATGATTGGCATTTTAACCATTAACCATTCACCGTATTCACCCAAACTACATTTGCCGATGAAAGGACAGCGTTATGTTGACGTCGAAGCCGTTAAAACGGCATCGACAGTAATCTTGAAGGACATCTCTAAAAATTAACTTAAAAATTCATTCGACATGTTAATTGACCGTGCAAAACATTGTACTGAATCCGAAGGCGGCTACCCTGAGCTCGATTTTCTCTGCGACAGACTGTATAAGATGTGGCATAAATTATAACATTCTCCTAGAAATGTTTAATAAACCTTGGAATCAAAGGCGCTGACTGCTAACTAGCTATAAATTACATATTTTGTTCTTTATTTGGATCGGTAAATTTGTTGGGCGCAGAGAAACATTTCACTCAACCCACAAATATGTGCCTGAGTTCGGTAGGACGCGGCTGCTACTGTGGTATTATCATATTATAGATCACAAAATGGTGTCTGAATGAATGTTTGTTTGGTAATGCCTGTGACATGTTATAAAATGTGTTATGGTTACCTTATTTTGTTGACATATTCCAAATTCCCACATATTTGTAATTTTTTTCTTACATCATCGTGGACGTATATATATATATATATATATATATATATATGTACATATACATATGTACATTGTCTAAACAAATATTATGGACGAAAGATTTTTCGAAGGTATATCAACGAATAAATTAGTGGAAATTACACATCGTGTTCAAAAAGAGATTCTTTATTTAATCAAAAAGATCCGACAAAGAAGTTATTTGCTAGGTTAAGTATTTCACTATATACGTGGGATGTTATTTATTTTTACTTTCAAGCGTATATAAAGTCACAACCGTAAGAAAATATATTTCTTAAAATTCTCTTCTTTCTATCTTCCGTTTACTAGTTTCTTTCAAATGTAATAATCTTTGCGGTTGAGTTATATTTTTATTTACCTTACAAGTTAATGGTGGTATTTGAAAAATATTAGAAATAGAACTATAAAATTAATTTAAGCCAAATTAACTTTTGCTAGTTCCTTTACATCTTTATTCGTCATTTATTACACAAAAACTAAGTGAACAATAAGTGAAAATATAATTACTGTTTCCGCTTGTTTTTGTAGTACAAAGTAAGTTACATAGTTCATTAACAATTTTCTTCTTTCCAGCAGTAAACTGTCTTTTTTACTGGTGTCGAAGTTTATACTAACATTTAGTAATTAATGAAATACTGCAACATAATTCAATATTAACATTTATTAAAAATAAATACACATAATAGGTAACAATATTTAAAGGAATCTATTTTACCGATTTTTGCGAAACATTTAGCGTTTAATTACGACGCGCGTATACCATGAGAGCGCGATGTTCTTTTGCCAAGCGATACTACTCAGTGCTGGTCCACGAGTGCTATGCGACTTATACACTTTCTATTCTTTATCTGTGCTTTTTGACGTGGCCTATTTTCGCGGATCGATGGATGCGAACCTGCGCCGTGGCGGTGGGGACGTTGCGGCGACGAAGTTATCGTGAAAAACCGACGCCGTTCGCCGCGTTCCGATTCGGGTACCCAACAGTTCGTACTATCCGCATCCGCAGTATCTATACGGGAGCATGATCGCATGCGTGTTAGTCGTAGAACTGGCATCACGTCAGCGCTGATTATGCCAGAATACAACAACAAACTTGAAGGGTTGAGAAGGTAGTGCGTATAAGTGTCATGTTGTAACGGGTCAATTGAACATTCCTCCACATAGCATGGCCTCGGTCGCCGCTTGGCTGCCCTTTGCCCGGGCGGCGGCCATCGGTTGGGTACCAATAGCTACTCATCCGTTACCACCGCCACCAATACCAAAAGACCGCCGAAAAGCTGACGACGAAAAACTTTTGATCAACGTTTCTGGCAGAAGGTTTGAAACTTGGAGGAACACTTTGGAGAAATACCCAGACACGCTTCTTGGTTCCAATGAGCGGGAATTCTTTTACGATGAAGATTGTAAAGAGTATTTCTTCGATAGAGATCCCGATATCTTCCGACACATTCTCAACTATTACAGGACTGGAAAATTACATTATCCAAAACACGAATGCCTAACCAGTTATGATGAGGAACTAGCTTTCTTCGGCATACTGCCAGATGTAATAGGTGATTGTTGTTATGAAGATTATCGGGATAGAAAAAGAGAGAATGCTGAAAGACTTATGGATGATAAACTTTCCGAAAATGGTGATCAAAATTTACAACAGCTCACTAATATTAGGCAGAAAATGTGGAGGGCTTTTGAGAATCCACACACTTCGACCGCTGCGTTGGTTTTTTATTATGTTACAGGATTCTTTATTGCTGTTTCTGTGATGGCCAACGTTGTAGAAACTGTACCATGTGGTACCAGGCCAGGACGAGCTGGTCCATTACCCTGTGGTGAACGTTACAAGATAGTATTCTTTTGTTTGGATACCGCGTGTGTTATGATATTTACTGCTGAATACCTTTTGAGGTTATTTGCAGCACCAAATCGCTACAAATTCGTACGGAGTGTCATGAGTATTATAGACGTCGTTGCCATAATGCCATATTATATTGGTTTAGGCATAACGGATAATGACGATGTTTCTGGTGCATTCGTAACTCTAAGAGTGTTTCGTGTATTTAGAATTTTCAAATTCTCGCGACACTCCCAAGGACTTCGTATTCTTGGTTATACGCTAAAGTCTTGCGCTTCCGAACTTGGCTTCCTCGTATTTTCATTAGCAATGGCCATCATTATATTTGCAACAGTCATGTTTTATGCCGAGAAAAACGTTGGCGGTACACCATTTACATCAATACCGGCTGCGTTTTGGTATACTATCGTGACAATGACTACATTAGGGTAAATCTTAACAATAAATGTAATCCGATTCTCGATTAAAAGATGCTCGTTTTCTTTTTACAGATACGGTGACATGGTGCCTGGAACGATTGCTGGTAAAATTGTCGGAGGTGTTTGCTCTCTTAGCGGAGTACTGGTGATCGCACTTCCGGTTCCCGTTATTGTATCGAATTTCAGTAGAATTTATCACCAAAACCAAAGAGCAGATAAACGTAAAGCGCAAAGGGTAAGTAAAGTGCTAACATTGTATGCGAATATGATAAACGCAAACATTATTTTTTTAAAGATGAATTAATTAAACCGAATAATTAACTACGGAAAAGAATTAATGAATTTATTGTTTTTCAATTAGTTTTTAGAATTACATGACACGAATTAGTTGTGTTAAAATAAGACGTTTACTTAAAGGAACATATTATTTTTATTTGTATACTGACAGAATAGTGGAGTGCAGATGGCTTGAGCTACTGTAGAATCTCTACAGTCTTGAAGACTTTGGACAAATATCAACTGTAATCAAGAACTTATAACAATTCTTAAATATTATGCGATGTGCCAATGAAGACGACTAATGAATTTTAGAAGACAGTGCTGTATATAATATTTACAATGGCAAACAATGGATCGTTCAGTCCAAGCTATTATAGAATCTCCATAAATCTTGAGGATTGATATTTTATCAACATTTACGAAATGAATTTGAACGGCAAACAATTATTTATGGAATTAGTGCAATTGCAAATGCTTTTTGCAATATTTCGGAACAACGCCCACCATAATCTAAACATTTGTGATGTACTGTTATCGATATTTTAAAAATAATTACAATTTTGTATTAACAAAGCTTTATAAAATGTTTTTAATGGTAAACAATTGTTTATGTATTTATAGCTATTGCGAAATGTTTGCAAAGGCTGAAGGGCTAGAGTTTAGGGATTACTTCGTGGCCATAAGCCTATTCCACTACAATCTTTAGAGACCTTATGTGGTCTTCATGTTTCTCTGGAGTGTTCCGGCTTCTTTTCAGTTGTTTGTTGAAGATGGCCTTGATTACATACACTAGAAGGCTTGATGACCAGTATGTTATTAACACTTTCGAAATAATGAATGGATGTAAAGTAATGAAGTTTTATATAATACTTCAAATGGCATTTGCTGATGCAGTTAGCGGTATTATAAAAACTCTTTGCAATGCTTCGATGATTCGGGAAGGTACCCATCATAATCTAAACATTTGCGATATGAATGAACAAGGTTTTATATGTTTATGATGGTAAATAGATGCTTATGCAACTAGAAATATTTCAAAATCTTTGTAAAGCCTTGACGATCAGTATGTTATCAATATTTTCAAAACGATTAATGTATTGGAGAAACTCTTTGTAATTCTTTGAAGATACGGAAAAATGCCCACCCCTAATACAATCAAATCCAAAGATTTGCGATATGCTATTATTGGGATTTTATAAACGATTAATAAACTTGAATCCAGAAGGTTTTATATTACAATCGTTTAATTGTTATGGTATTATTTATGCAGTTAGGACTAAATCTCTGCAAAGCCTTGTGGACCAGCATGTTATCGATATTTTCAAAATAGTTAATGAATTTATTAATTCCTAATGGTAGATAATTCATGCACTTTAGTCCTAGATGACTAATATTTTTAAAACAATTGATGAATTCGTTAAATGTAGTAAATTCTTTATATCGTATACATTTTTAATACTCTTTATTTTAAGGATAAACATATATTCTACCAAAACATCTGAATTTCGTTGTTTATCGTCGTTCCTTCAGATAATAATAACCGACATTTTCGAGATCTATCTGTAGATAGGAAAATAGTAAATAGTTCTATTGACTTTCTGATTTGTTCAGATCATCTTCTGTTACGTCTTTATTTACAGACGTCAATCTATAGTTTTAAATAAAATAAATTACTTAAACAGAATTTAAAGCATGTACATACATAATCTTTATAACTTTGAATGTGGTTACATCTAAATTTTAAAAAAATTAAAAGAAAAATCTAACTGAACGATATCTGAAGCATTTGAAATATAATAAGGGAATAAATATCCATTGTTCGATAATTAATAACACTATACAAAAAACAGTAATTAAAGAATGAGAAAAAATGTAATTGAACTGGGTCGGAATGAGATATACTTTCGCGTGTTACGCTTTTTGTACAGACGACAGTTTCTTTTAGTTCAAAACTATTCAAATACTTTTTCTTCTATCACGCACTTACAAGTGTACACTCCCATGTATTTATATCAAAAGTATACTGTAATGAACGAACTCCATAATATTATAAATACCGCGTTTGCATTTTTAGTTATTTGTCTGGTTAAATTTGAAATATTGCATTATTAGTGGCAAAACACATTAAAAGCGAAATTTTAAAAGCGAATTCTGCGAAAATAGTCTAACGTCACCACTACCTACATTACTTAGCTATCTAACTACTTTGATAATAAATATCAACTTTCCCGCTATTTTAAGCACATATTCAATATATTTAGTACCTGAATGAAATTTTGCTTAAAATACTAACCTTTCGTAAAGATAAGAAGTAATAAAATTACGTCGCATTAAGGAATATATTATAGAAAAACTTTTAAAGTTAAAAAAGCTTACAATAGAGTTGCAAAGAAATTGAACAAACAAAAATTATATACGTAGGTTGCTTTAAAAAGTTTGCGGTCGTATTCTCTGAGATTTTTTAGTCTGAATAGCATTTACGGATAGCTAGTCTATGGCTGTTGTCTCTTTTTAGTAATTTTTGAAATAAAGTGAGTTTTGAGGAAAATGGAATTAACGCGTGAAAATCTTCC
Organism: Dermolepida albohirtum; assembly: GCA_031893035.1. Lineage (NCBI taxonomy): Eukaryota > Metazoa > Arthropoda > Insecta > Coleoptera > Scarabaeidae > Dermolepida > Dermolepida albohirtum. The sequence goes on along the minus strand of JAVIWB010004198.1, from coordinate 41,154 downwards.
GGCCATAACTTTCTATGGGTTTAAAGCCGGTCTCACTCGACAAGAGTGTTCGCAAAAAACCAAGTGATTGTTTGGCGATGAAGCACCATCCTTGGCGAGCATCGTGAAGGACGGTCTGCCATTGCAGTCACTCTAAAAAACATCGACACCGTGTACAACGTGATAAAGACAGACAACCACTGCACATACAGAGATATTCGGACATCATTGCGCATAGGTATGACCCAAATCAGAACTTTCCTGTATGATCATCTTGCCGTCAGAAAGCTTTACTCCCGATGGATATTGTTACGGGACAGAAAGTAAACGATAATCGGCTCGATGGGTCTCCAAAGGCGAGGAGAAACCCATGAAAGTGAGATACGGGCTAAGTTCTGGAAAGAAAATGGTGGCTTCTTTTTTCGGGCGGACCGGTCATTTTGCTACTATTCTACTAAAGGATCGTCACACAGTCAATGCTGAATGGTATATGACCATTCGATTGACAAATGTGTTCCAAAAAGTGTGCGAGAAACTACGAAGAGGACTCATTCTCTATCACCATCATACAACAAATCCCAAATATCAGAGTTTTTAGCTGATTCGCGAGCGGATTTGATGACTTATCCGCCTTATAGTCACGACCTGGCACCTTGTCAATTCTTTTGGTCCTAATGTTTTGAGAACTGGTTCCACCGAATGCAAAAGTGCACAGATCATAAAGGCGAATATTTCGAAAAATAATAAAAAAAATTGGTTAAAATAATTGATTTTTCCTGTTTATATACCTTAAAACCCCGGCAAAATACAAACTATACTCTGATATCCCTCCGATAATCTAAAATATATTCCTCCATATCTCCAAACGGTCCACCGTAAGTAAAAGGAACGATGGACACTTCAAAAATAAAAACTAAAACTTACTGTTTGGAAATAATTTTTAACTGGAACTGTATATAAAGATCAAGGTGCGAAAACTGTTTGCAAAAAGAAGCTGGTACTAAAGAAGAATTCTCGGAATAACCAATCAGTTATTGAGAGAGACGAGATTAGATGTTTTTGCACAAATTGAAGGACGTGATGATAATTAATTAATTATTTTCGCTATACGAACACAGTAATTACAAAATGCGAGATAGAAAAGAACGAAGTAAATAAAATATATTTTTCCAATGTTCTCCTTTAAAATTTCCATCCAAAACGAGTATCTTTAAAAAGAACAACTGCTATTAATAAGTTACAAGGAAAAGAAAATATCGTAAAAATCCAAGCTATACGTACCAGAGTTAAAGTTATAATCAAATTCAACCAGCTGTGTGTCAAAAAGATTAAAATTTATGAAACGTGCTCCTGAAAACGAAATATATTCTACAATACTATATTACAAGACTCTTAAACCTCTAAAGACCCTTTAAAGCCTAGCGCCCTACTCTTAATTACGAACTTTTACGCAATTTACGTCGGTTCCACATTTCGCCTGAAAATACCAATGTAAATTATAGTATACAAAAAAAAAATATCGATGAAATGCGAAGGCATTTATATTACGTATTCCCTTAAAATTTTCTGACTTTAATTTCGAGCAAATTCACATTTCGGCAACAAAATGGAAAGACTTGTACAAACAATGAAAATCAATTTTACAAATGCCCTACAATCCTCGGTCAACAAAAATTAACAGCGATGTTTTGACAAAAAAATTGACATAGTATTTGGAGAATTTATAAAGTAAATCAAGAGGTTTTTTTTTCATTGCGAGTTTTACGTAGAATTTTATTAATACTTTTTTTTTTATAATTTGTTCATTTCATTCTATTTTTATACTGTAAAAGAATTTATTAGAGTACGAGCGAAAAAGTCTCTCTATTTTTTTAATATTTTAATCCCCTAGTATTTGCGAACCATTGATTATACACGTTTGTTAAATCGCGCCAAATTTGGAACCGAAGTAACGAGCGAGTTTTCATAAGCTAATGAACCAAAAAAAGAAGAATTACTAATACATAAATGTAACGAAATTTTATAAAAATTTCGTCAAATGAATACGTTAACAATTTAAGTTATTTAACTGAATAAAAAAAACCTTTTAACTTGGATAATTAATTTTCGAATGTGACTTAATAATGTGTAATATAACATTGAAATTACTATAAAATAATATTCATTTTAAATAATATATCGAAGAAATGGAAGACAAGAAATAAGTGTTTTTCTGGCCGATTTCTCGGGTTCTTGGCTGCATGTGAAATACATCCTGAGAAAGACCCGTCATCTTTTAGAACTAATGTATTGCTGACCAGAGCTTGAAATCATCTAATCTCTGCGTTGTCGTGCCTCTACTTATAACCTGCTGCGTTAGGGAGGGGGGTGAACCTACTGACATGCGTGCGATTGTCTGATTTCTGTAGGTTGTATATTCGGTTCGTGTAGGGGTTGAAATCCGTTGCGTTTAGCAACCTCGTACAAACCATTGGAACATCAAGGTAATAGTCTTGCACAGGTTACACCTCACTTGCGCCCAATAATAAAAGAAATCACATTTCATACATAACAATTACATAATGCTTTTCTGAATTAACCGAAACACACGCTTAATATAAAATATTCTATTTAACATGTTGGGTACTAAATTACAAACGCCTTACAAGCACTTAATAAATAAAGATAAATTAATTTTGTTTCAAATCGGATATTTTAAAAGGCTTCTGTTCTAACGTTAGAATTCTTGACAGAATAAATTTGTTGTTATTAGTTCTACGAAATAATTATAAATGTTTATCGTTAATAATTTAAATAAATCATTGGCTGTGATAGTGTAAGCGTTTTTAATATTTAATCTAGAAAATTCTTTTCTTTTGTTTTATTAATTACAAAATATAACCTCAAACCATTTTGAAGTGAAAAATCGGTAGTGAGTATTCGTTGCACGTATAGTCAATCATTACTAGTTTTCCCTAGCATTTTAGTAAAAATATTACGAATATTTTTCCCTAAGCATCATAGAGTTATTGATGGATTTGCCATTTTTAACTTAAGTTTTTCATTATTTATATATAGACAACCGCTCATATGTGAGTAATAGTTATGTAAAATATGAAATAGTACTATAGTTACGAAAATGGTACAGTGTTATTCTGATCATGTATTATTTTAGAAAATATCAACCTTCCAATAGAAGTCGTTGTATGAACTATTTGTAAACACCTCTTTCTTAATAAAGATTTCTTCGTCTCTTGTTTAAAAGAAATCTTCGCATACTTCAGGCATGTGTATAATCATGATCTTGTTTTAGATCAAATTTAGCAACAAACAATCTATGCCATGTAGTCCCAAGCTGTTTTCATAATACTGGAACAACATTAAAGTAAAAACGTCCTTATACAAATGCAGTAGTCCACTTTCTTGTATAATTTTGCAAACAAATACTCATTGATTAGCATTAATAAAATGTTTCCATATAACAGTGTCTTAATTCTGATGCTGTTTGATGTAGATTAAGCTTTTTGGCTTTGTTAATAATTGTCGGCGATCTGTGCAATTGAATTAATAGGCTTGTTGTGCAATAAGTCAATTCTACCAAATGGTTATTAACTGTCATAACAGCTTTTACGAAGAGATTTTTCCAACTGGTTCTAATCCGTGCTTTAACTGTGCTTACTGATACAAAAAGTGAGTTGTCAGCCGTTTATTTTTGAATGTATCTGAACGAAAATGTGTGCCACTTTGTGACATCAAAGCACGATAATAACACTCGCCTTCGAAAATCAAATTTGTACGATTGCTCAAACCTTTTATACAATATTGTATATACAGATTTATAGATGAGACTCACAAAGAATAACATGAAATACATTAAACACGAAATTACAATATTACGACTAACAATGAGCAGAATTTTATCACGTGACATAAAATCCAGATTGAAAACGGTCCGACGTGTGTGTGTCTGTCTAAACGTCTGCAAATTTATTTTAATGAGCGGAAAATGCAGTTACTTAAAGTTAAAATTTCCCTGCTACGCTACACAACATATACATATAAATTGCCGCCAGCTGTGTGAACAGTTTAAAATCGATAATAACTTAAAACATATCCTGTTGTAATAATCTCTAAATTCTTTTTTGTTTTTATTGCCCGAATGTTTAGCACACTGACTAAACTAACTAATTTTAAATAAAATCTAGTTTATGATTGGATACGTTAGATAGAAATAAATGTATAGTTTTGTTATGTAGATACTGTGGTATTACATAATATCGATTTTATAGTAAGTTCATTTTGAGATAAATCCTATTGAAACGTATAAAGGCTCAAATGTTCATGCCACTATATAATTTATGCACAGCACATTTATCGTAAAGCAATTTTCGGCCTGTAAGCCATAATGTGGTAAGTGAGTTTAAATTTTTATATGTACCGGCGAACTTTGCAGGAAGCACTGGATTTATGTAATATGTCATCTTCATAACTCGTATGCAATACAAGGGTAGCCGTTTATATTTCGGGAACTGGCAACACAACAGTGTTGTCTCCGATCTGATGATTGCATCGTGAAGTTTGTCATTTTTGACAATATATTTGCCTTGACAGTTTTATTATCCGGTCGCTATTTTTATTATTGACAGTAACTTGAAAATTTTATGTCAGCGAAAAAATGGAAAAAATGGAAAAAAGTCGCGAACGTTGTCGTGCAATTATTTTTCATCACTTTCGATGTGGATTATCTCAACAAAAATGCATCAACGAGCTGAATTCTTCATATGGTGATGAAGCACCATCGAAAACTACAGTATATCGTTGGTGTAGTGAATTCAAACTTGGACGGCGTTTTCTGGACGATGAATTTCGTGAAGGTCGTCCCGCAAATGTTGTTATGTCGGAAAACATTAATGCAGTGTCTGAATTGATAATGCAAGACCATTATGTGACATACCGTGAGATCGAGGCATCTCTAGGTGTTAGTAATACCAGCGTGCATCAGGTCCTGCATGAACATTTAAGCACATACAATGGCGGTGCTTCAAAGAATACTTTATAAAATTGTCACAGGTGATGAATCTTGGATCTACATATAAGTATGAGCCCGATAGTAAACAGCAGTTGACTGTGTGGGTACTCCAAGATGAGCCAAAACAAACAAAAGTTGTTGGCGCTCGAAGCACATCAAAGCAAATGGTCGCCTGTTTTTTTTCGGAAAAAACGGTCACGTTGTAACCGTGCCTTTAGAGAGTTGTAGAACGGTCAATTCCGAATGGTACACAACTATTTGTTTGCCAAAAGTTTTTGAAGAAATAAGGAAAACAAACCGAAAACGACAGATCATTCTCCACCATGACAATGCGAGCTCTCACAGGTCGGTGCAAACAATCGAACATTTGACCGGACAAAACATTTAATTAATGAGTCATCCGCCGTACAGCCCTGATCTAGCACCTTGTGATTTCTCTTTGTTCCCACACGTGAAGAATAAACTTCGTGGTCGACTGTTTTCTACGCCAGAAGAGGCAGTTGAGACATTCAAAACTCATATTTTGGAGATACCGCCTTCACAGGGGCAGCAACGTTTTTCGAATTGGTTTAAACGAATGCAGAAGTGCACTGATTGTCAAGGAGAATATTTTGTAAAAGCAATAAAATTATTTTCGATAATAAAAATTTTTCTTTGTTTGCTATTCCCGAAATATAAACGGCTAACCTCGTAGATGAACTATTGAAACTTTTCCGAATACAAACATTTTCCCTCCTATTTAAATATACTTTAAACCACGAAAGTTTGCCGGTGTATTAATAACGCTGCAAAATACGAACATATACAGGCATTTTTCTAATAAACCAGTAGTAACATGAATTGAATAAAGAAAGGCCGCGAACGTTTTTCTAATAGAGTTACTCGCTACGTCTTGTCAAGAAATCGTGAAAAAATAAAAACAGACATATGCAAAGCATGTGTATTATGCACACATGTGTCACGTATAGTACAGATAAAATAGTATTTTGATTTTTGACTTATGAAATTTGTCTTTTCTACGGTTCTGATATTGTTATATTCCTTGTATTTTACTACTGTTAGTCATTGTTCTAACAGCTAATTTATCATATTTATTTCATCATCTTTGTAAGTTTACACTTAGGTAACCTACATAGGCAGCTTTTACATTTATTATTTACAGGTTTACAGGTTAGGTGTACATATAATACATTATCGCACCTGACGGCAATATAAATATAGTATTTACTTCCTGTCGACATCTTATTTCATACGACAGTAATCACGTGATCGGAAAACATTCCTGATTTAAACTATACGTGAAATGCTCTTGAATAATAATTGTCAGTATTACAATGTTTTCTTAATGACGTCTCTATACACACTTAAAATAGAATTCTACTTCGATATATCAGTTTAATAACAGCACTTCTATTATGATATTACATGATTTCATTTTCTATTTTCTGCCAATAAATTATTCAATTTTCACGTAATAACTAGCGTCATCGTGAGAACAATTATTGATCTCGAGACACTACTGTACTCACATATAAAAAAACAGCTAATATTCACCACCTTTATGAATATTTAATTTCTTTGAAAGCCTGATGCTTTAACTTACACTCTAGAAATCGTAATGTGCGGTATAAATATAATAGAGGAGAATAATATAAATATTATTGAATTAAATAGATCAATAAGGTGTAAGTAAACGGAAATCAAATATTTCCTTTCGATATCGTTATCTAAAAAAAGAAAAATATAAAAAAAGGAAGAGCGGTTTGTTTGGTAAAAACATGGATTAACTTGAATAAATATTTTTTTTCCATTGCTTTTTCATTGCTTTTTGTCCTGGCGACTTTAGGCGTATCATATTGGGAAAAATATAGAACATAAAGTCTACCTAACAAAGAATGTGTATATAAGTAAATATACAGGCGTATAAAATTTACGTAAGCAGGTTACAAAGAAAAAAAAAAAGCGGGAGCTAAACAAGGTGTGTTTTGATGTTTTCCCGACCTTGTTTATTTCTTTGTTATACACCTTAATACAACAAAGCAATGTGGACCTTTTCAAAATAACAAAAGAGAAATCTTAAAAATGAGCAAAGTGCTTTGACTTTTTAACAATAACAAAAAAATAAGTAACTGCCAATAAAAGAGCATGGGCGGTGAAATATACATAAATATTAAAAAAGAGGGCGAAAAAACGTATTGAAATGCGTTTTTTTGTCATTAATATAATGCTTCGTTAGATATAAAGAAAATTTGCTGACAATAAAATTTAAATTGAAAAAGCTTCATAATGGTATACATATATAACATAAATAAAAAATTTTATTAACTTTCGAAAAAAATGGCTCTCAAAAATAATATTCATCATTCATGAATAAATTCATTTTGTAGACATATGAATGCGATCTACTAAATGTAAATTTCAATATGTATACTACTTGGTTTCATTTTATTATGTTTTCTCATAATTCTAAATTTAATTATACTGCATTGTAGAACAAGTGTTATCATTTCTTTTAACAAATAGAGCGCATAAACTTATATATTCAGTTATTTAATGTATAATGTCTATTTTCCTCGACTAGTTTCTGCTAACGTTTATGTAAGGTAATTATACCGCACTCCTGGAGAAACTTTTCAATGTTCTTATTGAAAGATCACTTCAGTGTTTGTCAAATCCCATCATACCTGTAAACCGTAAAGGACTATGCCTATAGGCTCAGGACAACCCAACACCAGTGTTTATACTTCACCTAACAATCATTAAAATTATCAAAAAAATTTTTTTTCAACGTTAAATGTAACATAGTTGTTTCAGAGATGGTTCAGCATTAAAACCTCATTTATACTGTCGTGCGAAGCGAATGTTTGAATCTTATCTATTTTAGTGAAAGATCAGATTCAAATGTTTTGAAAGAACAGCATTTATCTTTTAAAATACTGAAATAAGTAGAAAAAGCTATTAATTTTAATAAATAATATTGCATTTAGTCAATGCAATATTCATTCATTCAACAACATCCAAAAAATGTTAAAGTAATTCCTTCAAGAGCTAATACTTTCGAGTCAAATAAAAGAAGTATTTTGAGTAAACGCAATACCATCATTTCAACATATTTATGTCTTGAATAAAGGCAGTTTGAAGAAAGTACTTAAAACAATATAATTATAATTGAATATATAAGACAGTGAACAGTGATAGAACTGTACGTTAATTTCTCACATAGAAGTGAAAGTACTTATATCGCTTTTAACGCCATTCAACATCTGCTGACCAAGCAAGGTGTGCATATAAACAAAAAGATAGTCTGGCTTTGTAGATAAGTTGGGATTGTTGACAATTTATATGCTATTGGTGTCCTAGCGAGTGTTGCTATCGAAACGATATACGACGAGAAGTCAAAATGTTCCCGGAATTGTGTCGTAGTGTTGGCAGTTGTGATGCAATCACAATAAATTTTGTACAGTACATTCCTTATGGTGCATAGTTATGACGCTGACAGGTCCGAGCAAGTCTGAACACGCAGTGTGACTGCAGTTTAGCGGAAGGTAGGAGTGTGTGGTGATCAGTTGGCGCGATGTCGCAGTTCGAGCAACGGGTGAACATCAAGTTCATGTGCAGATTGGGGGTTACTGGTGACGAGACTTGGATGTACGCGTACGAGCCGGAAACCAAGATGCAGTCATCAGAATGGCACACATCGTCCTCTCCTCGACCAAAGAAATCACGTCATGTCAAACCGAAAACTAAAGTGATGCTCATTGCGTTTTTCGACAACGAAGGTGTGGTGCACCATGAATTTGTACCAGCTGGACAAACGGTTAACGGTCCTTTTTACGTGCAAGTTTTGAAAAGAGTGAGGGAACCAGTTCGAAGAAAACGTCCAGGCAAATGGCAAGAAGGATGGTCACTCCATCACGACAATGCTCCCTCCCACACGTCGATTGTTGTGCAAAACATGGCTTGCAGAAAAAACATTCCAGTCCTCCAGCAGCCTCCCTACTCTCCGGATTTAGGGCCATTGGATTTCTGGCTCTTCCCCAAGCTCAAAAAGGGCCTCAAAGGTAACCGTTTTGACACCGTAGAAGACATCAAAACCAACGCGACGGCTGAACTTCGGAAGATACCACAACAGGACTTTCATCGTTGTTTCCAACAATAGCAGGAGCGGTGGAGCAAGTGCGTGTGTTCAGACGGCGCCTACTTTGAAGGCGATTAAGTGACTGTGTACCTATGTTGTGGTAATAAAGAGTTAAAACAAAATTCCGAGAACTTTTTGACTCCTCCTCGTATTATGTACCTATATATAAGGTTTTCCAATAGGGATGATATGATTTTGAAGTGACATTTCGGCCATTTGTAATATGTCATGATCTGTCATTTGTTTTTCATTGTATTCAGTAGTGTTTACAATTTCATCATGGAGAGATATACGCAAGAACAACGTTTACAAATTATTCGGTTTTATTATCAAAATAATTGTTCTCCAATTGCAACTTTTCGTGCGCTTTTGCCATTTTATGGTCGTAATAATCGTCCAAGTGTGCTCGCTATTCGTCGAATTGTTAAAAATTTTGAGGTTACATTTTCTTTACATAATTTTCAAGTGCCAATAAGACAAAGAACCGCTCGAAGTAATGCAAATATTGCTGCCGTTCAGGCAAGTGTTACTGAAGACCGTAATTTGTCGATTCCAAGACGTTCTCAACAATTGCGACTGTCTCAAACCACAACCTGGCGGATTTTGAGAAAGGATTTGGGTTTCCATCCCTATAAAATTGTTCTCACTCAAGAACTGAAGCCATTGGACCACCGTAAACGTCGTGAATTTGCTGATTTTGCCTTGGAACAACTTGAAAACGATAACGATTTTTTTAAGAAAATCATCTTCTCTGATGAGGCTTACTTTCATCTGGATGGTGTGGTAAATAAATAAAACTGTCGATTCTGGTCCGAAGAAAATCCACAAATTATTTATGAAAAAATATTACATTCACCTAAATTGACAGTTTGGTGTGGTTTTTGGTATGGTGGAATCATCGGGTCCGTACTTCTTTCAAAATGAAGCTGGTAACACCGTTACTGTCAATGGAGAGCAGTATAGATTGATGATAACCAACTTTTTATGGCCGACATTGGAAGAAGTTGATCTTGACAACATTTGGTTCCAACAAGACGGGGCTACGTGCCACACAGCAAATGCAACAATAGAATTATTGCGAGAAAAGTTTGGAGATTCGATTATTTCAAGAAATTGTGATATTGAGTGGCCTCCAAGAAGTTGTGATTTAACACCATTAGACTATTTCTTGTGGGGTTATTTGAAGTCATTGGTCTATCGAAATAAACCAGACTCTCTTCAAGCTTTGCAAGTTAATATTGAACGTGCCATTCAAGACATGCGACTAGATTTAGTGGAAAAAGTGCTCGAAAATTGGGTTCATCGAATTCGTTCCTGCAGAAGTAGTCGTGGAGGCCATTTGAATGACGTTTTATTTAGAACTTAATTGTATCGATTGTACTTCACATTAAATAAAAAACTTTTACATTTTCTTAACAATAAGTGTGTTCTTTTTTTAAAGAAATCATATCACTCTTATTGGAAAACCTTATATATATATATATATATATATATACATATATATATATATATGTGTATATATATATATATATATACACATATGTGCACAGATGCAAAAGCACTTCTATAGCAACATATTACGTAGCTGTTCTCTTTCAGAATTTCATATACAAAAAAGTATTTTTTCCTATGCACGTGTGCGGACATAAATGCGGCAGTAGTTGTTTTCTTTCAAAATTCTGCAAACTAACCAGAAAATAATATTGAGCGAACTCTTTATCATTATTAAAAGAAAAGGATTTGTTCGTCATCTTGAAATTCTCATAATTTAGTCTAGTGAACATTTGTAATTTTTGTATTGAAGTGATATACTTTTACACTTGTTAAGTGTTTCTCCTTATCCATCACTTTATATTTACAACTCATGGATGCTGATATTCAATAGTTTGTTGAATTAAGAAATTCCTTTTTCTCAATGTGGGAGCAGTATAAACTGTCTGACACGATAACGAAATATTGACTTAGGAGTTTTCAAAATGTTACAAATCACGGATAAATTATGCCTACCTCACTAACAAATAGTACAAAGGTTTAGCTGTACAATCGATTAAATACTAACTGCAAAACATTTGCCAAGAAACAAAAAATAACAGAATCCTTAATTAATTATATTGAGAAAAAGAGAAATAAAAATGAATCCATGTAAATTTAACAGTATACTGTACAATAATCCCAACACATCTTGCTAATAAAATAGAAATGTCGTTCCAATGAAATGCCTGATCTATTGTTATGAAATTTGCGAACTCGTATGGGACATCTTCAGGGCTCAACTACTGCTACTGTCTGCCGCACTGAAAGTGAGCCCTGAAGATGCCCCATACGAGTGGGTACGAAACGTCGGCAGTTATACCAGTGACGCGGTTCCAGCACGGAAGCCTAGAAGCAGATAGTATGGACCACTACCGCGGAAGTCTACGTACCAGAATGTTACATAATTTTAGGGTGAAGTAAACTCGACTACGTAATAATTATATTTATTGTAACATAAATTAAAATGTAGCACTGTCAAACATTGTGGAAAAACAGTGTTTTTATTTATTATATTTTTAAATAAAAATTAAGAAATAAAACGCCTAAAAATAGCAAATCAAGAATTGGAAATTAAACAGTTGAAAAAAGAAAAAACGAATAAATTGTTAGATAGGAAGAAATTCTATCAGAAAGGGCTAAAAAAATTACTATGTATATTTTGGGTGTTTAAAGATGTCTTTCGTAAATTTGAGGTTGTATTTTTAGATAATGAACACTAACACTAAAATTATACGTACCTTTTTGTAAAAAATAGATCTATTATAAATTTCTAAGTAAAAATTAATTAAAAGCATATATATTATTGAAAGAAAAAAACTAGGTTACTACATCTTACGAAATTAATTAGGTATAACAGCGCGTTTTTTGAAAAAAAATACTATTATATGTATTTTAACTGACGGATCCTTCGATACATACATAAGTATCTAGTTTCGTAAACGATATAGGAAGGCAAATATAAATTTCATCAATCTCTCATGCAAACTAAACATATATATTATTTGGATATGACTAGAGTTATGTTTAAATATCATTAATTATTATACCCACTAAGTTAAGGATAACTGTAGATAACATATATCTTTCAAGGATTTAACTTGTGTTTGCTTAATATCTTCAAGGTTATATGTCCACTTTTATTATACATTAATTTGTGAAGTAGGTAAAAATAACTATCTTTATAAATAGTTTTACTGAATAAGAAAAAAAACAGAATTTTATACTTAAAAAAGTTGAGAGGGTATGAACATTATATTTATTGCTAATATATCAATACGTATTGCTTTCTGTCAAATCAAAACGTTATTTATGAAATGGCTGATGACAGGCTATAAGTTATAGAGTCATAAATAAGTATAATAAAATATACGATGAATTAATTCAAATTCGTACTTATAAAATATAAAATCCGTTACATTTTTTGAAAATTATACAGAGAAAAAATATGCTGTTTGGTGTTCATTTCAACTAATATGATTTTGGGCAGGACATAATTGCAAAAGTTTATAATAAGGACCTGTTTAGTAAAAAGAAGGAACAATTCAGTTCATAGCAAATTATACATCTTTAGACAGACAAAGGAACAGGAAAGTCCTAATTTTAACCGCTTTATACATCGTATATGTAAAATTTTTGAAAAAATTTCTGTTTTATGTCTAAGACTAACACATGATCTCATTCTCTCTCTTTCCGGGAATGTGTCATCACCATTAGACCACGGATACAGTTAATTCAAATCCTAGTGCATTATGGAAACAGTTATGAAATTAAAACCCACGATAGGTTATTAATTGCGTAATTATACGCTTTTACAATGCTAAACTGAAAAATTCTAATTTTAACGTCTTTATACATCACATAAGTAATGCAGGAAAATTTTTTAAAAAATTTCTATTCTCTGCATGAGGCGCGAACCGACGATCATTTTCTCCAGGAATGTGCCATCACTATTTTACCACGGAGACAGTTAATTTGAGTCTTTCTAATATGCCATAAATTGCATTATGTACACAGTTATCAAATGAAATGGTAGGTTATTGATTGCTAGTTATTATGCATTTTTATAATGCTAAAAAATTCTAATTTTAACCGCTTTATACATCACATAAGTAATGCAGAAAATTTTTTAAACCATTTCCGTTCTCTACGTGAGATGCGAACCGACGATCTCATTTTCTCCGGGAACGTGCCGTCACCATTAGACCACGAAGACAGTTAATTTGGGTCCTTCTAATGTGCCATAAATTGCATTATGCAAACAGATATCAAATGAAAATCTATAGTAGTTTATTGATTGCTTGTAATTATGTGCTTTGACAATGCTCAACTGAATTGTAACCGCCCTATACATCGTAAAAAATTCTGTTCTCCGCGTGGAACTCATTCTCTCCAGGAATGTGCCATCACCATTAGACCACGGAGACAGTTAACCGGAGTCCTAAGCTTTCATTTAATAACTGTTTCCATAACGCAATTTATGGTACATTAGAAGGACTCAAATTAATTGTCTACGTAGTCTAATGGTATTCGCGGAAAGAATAAGATAGTGGTCTCAAATCCCACACGGAGAATGGAAATTTTTTCAAAAATTTCTGCATCACATATACGATGAATAAAGTGGTTAAAATTAGAATTTTTCAGTTTAATATTCAATTATTATAAAGATACACTGATGCCGACGGTATTTTCCCAACAAAGTAAATAAAAATCTTCAAAAGGCAATTTTAATAATCTTCAAAAGGCAATTTTAATAATCTTCAAAAGGCAATTTTAATCATCTTTCTCAGTTTTATACTTTTCCTTTATTTACACCTTACGCGTTCTGTTCTTTGTTTTGGAAATAACTCACCAATGCTTATTAAATAATTTTCCCGTGTAACAATTGTGCGCAAATAAATAAAAGATAATTAAGTGTTTGGTCAATCATGATAAAATTTTATAAAGAATATTGAAAAATTAAAAACTTCAAACAACTTAAATAAATAAAATTTGTGACTAATTTGATTTAAATTACATATTAATTCTTAACGAATTGAAAGAAAAGTATTAACTCAGATTTTCAGATGTTTTATTATTAATTCAACTGTTCGTTCCTGACAAAGAAATATGCTTAAAGTCATCTAGGCCAACGTCAAAAATACTTATTCGATACAAGAGAATACTTGGAAAGAAAATAGGCTATTTTATTGACGAATATAGCAGTACAAAAATCAATAAAAACTCAATCATGAGGAAGCTTCTTTCGTAGTAATTAATGTAAATTCTTTATATCTGCTCCAGATTTAAAATAAGTCTTAGAATGTAAGTCGATTTTCTTAATTAATTTCTACGTTATCATTTATTATTATAATTTTATGAAAAGAATGATTCGCATTAATAACCTCCAGAATTACATTTTGCGGTCCTTTTTTGAGCCCTATGATGAAATGATGTAATTTGTGGAAGTAATGAAAAGAACTCAATCAGTAAATGAATTCTATGACTATTGAATATGCTCACAATGCGTACAGACATAGTTCAAAAAATATATTGGACTCAGCGTGTGAAACGCATTTATGTAATTGGCGACAGAGTAAGATATTAAATTAATTTATTTCTTCGTAATATTTACTTGAAAGTAAACTTTCATTTAAGAAGAAAAAACAGTGTACGTATCGGAGAAGCTATTGTGTATGAACAAGGATTAATCGGATAAAAAGCAATGTCATTTGCCGTGTGACTGGCTTTCCAAGTAGACACGTATTTAATAAAGTGTGAAATCACAAGATGAAAAGCAAAAGAGAACAAGGTTATAAAAGTATTAACTTTCATTCAATTTTACTTTATTAGGAAGTATAATTTTTGTTTGTGCATTGATAATTCAAAATTTGCAAGTGTGAGCATGTATTTCCGACTATTTATTAATACAACCTGGCCCTAGACAAGGATAAAATATATTTATACTTATACAGATAAGAATATACTTGTGTGCACATATATAGCTTATCTCAATACCATATATTAATACATTAATCTTCTTATACAAGGGAAGCCGTTTATATTATCGAAAATAGTTTTGTTGCTTTTCAAAATATTCTCCTTAAAAATCAATGCACTTCTGCATTAATTTAAGTCAATCCGAAAAGCATTGCTGCCACTGTGAAGGCAGTATATCCAAAATATGAGTTTTGAATGCCTCAACCTCTTCCGGCGTAGAAAACCGTTGACTGCGAAGTTTATTCTTCACGTATGTGAACAAAAAGAAATCACAGGGTGCTAGATCAGGGCTGTACGGCGGATGGCTCGTTAATTGAATGTTTGCCCGGTCAAATATTCAATTGTTTGAACCGAGCTATGAGAGCTCGCATTGTTATGGTGGAAAATGATCTGTCGTTTTCGGTTGGTTTTCCTTATTTCTTTTGACAAACAAATAGTTGTGTACCATTAGGAATTGACCGTTTTACAACTCTCTAAAGGCACGGTTGCAACGCGAAACATGAAAACACATGAGACCATTTGTTTTGATGTGCTTTGAGCGCGAACAACTTTTGTTGGTTTTGGCTCATCTTGGAATACCCACACAGCCGACTGCTATTTACTATTGGGCTCATACGTATAGATCCAAGATTCATCACCTGTGACGACTTTATAAATATTCTTCGAAGCACCACCATTGTATTTTTTGTGTATTTCTTGGCACAAATCGACGCGAGTCCTTTTTTGAGCGGTTGTCAAATTATGTGGTACCCAACGTGAACATAGCTTCTTAACGGTTAAATGTTCATGCAGGATTTTCTGCATGCTGGTGTTACTAATACCTAGAGATGCCTCGATCTCACAGTATGTCACATGACGATCTTGCATTAATGTTTTCCGACACAACAACATTTGTGAGACGATCTCCAGGAATTTCATCGTCCAAAGAACGCCGTCCAAGTTTAAATTCACTATATCAACGACATACTGTAGTTTTCGATAGTGCTTCATCATCATATAAAGAATTCAGCTCGTTGATGCATTCTTGTTGAGATAATCCACGCCGAAGGTAATGAAAAGTAATTGCACGAACATGTTCGCGATTTAATTCCATTTTTTCGCTGACATAAAATTTAAATACATGTTATGTGGTCAAACACGGATCTGTCGATTCTACCTTGTATTTCTACAGTCTGTTGCAGAGAAAACCTAACTTTTTTAATAATAATTCTTAGTGGGGCCATCTATTAAAAAAAATATGCACCGGTAAGGTAGATCTTTCGCCAATATTATGCCAAAATGTCATTTGCGTCATTAGAAGCAGAGAAATTGCGCATAAAGTAACAGTGTGTATTTGGCATTGGTCGAAAAATGAATTACGAACAAAGAGCAAATATCAAGTTCTCTTTCAAACTCGGTAAATTGTTTACTGAAACGTTTAGTTTGATGAAACAAATGTATGGTGATGCATGTTTATCACGTACGAGTGTGCATGAGTGGTATAAATGATTTACAGACGGTCGTACGGACAAAAATGACGATGAATATCCTGCTGCAAAAAATCTGTAGTTACGGAAAATAACATCGAGCTTGTGCGTGAATTTATCAGAAATGAGACGAAATCCTCATTGCGATATGTGGGAATGGAATTATGTATTTCATCATATTTTGACATAGCATTCAGAACTGAGAACGATTTGTGCGAGGTTTGTACCACACAAGCTAACTGAATTCAACATTGTACAGACTTGATTAACAGCTCAAGAGAGGACAAAAACTTCAGGTATTCTATTGTAACTGGCGATAAGATGTTGTGTTTTCAATATCACCCAGAGACTAAGCGTCAGAGCTCTGAATAGAAGTATCCGAGCGAAGAAAAACCGAAAAAAAGCTGGCTTTTGTTACATGATAATGCACCATCTCATCGCTCGACGCTTATCACTGATTTTCTAACTACAAATAGCAGTTTAACTATCAACCATTCACCGTATTCTCCAGATTTGCCCCCCTGTGATTTCTATCTATTCTCCAAACTACATTTGCCGATGTAAGGACAGCATTATGCCGACATTGAAGCCATTAAAAAGGCGTCGACAGAGATCCTGAAGTACATCTTTAAAGATGAACTTACAAACTCATTCGACATGTATTGAAGCCGAAGGCGATTACTTTGAATAAAATAAATTAATTTTACCAAAATAGTAAGCTGTTGTTTTTTAAAAAGTGCCGTTTTCTCTGAGGCAGACTGTGTATAATATGCAGAGACAAATTTATTACAAAGTTATCCAATGATTACAAATTGGTTATGCCAATCATTACTACAGAAATACTTTCTCTAATTTTATAAATCAATTAAATTAGTTTCCTTTGCGTTTGCTTCTTGTTTATAAATAGATAATACGTAATTGGTTAATCAATCAATTTTATTAGTATTACTGAGAATAACAAAATATTATTGCAATATACTATCTTAATAATACGCTTGCGAATTGTAATTTTTATTAAAGAGATAGATATATGTATACGTGCGTTATTGTTGAATTTATTCCATTTATATATAAATAAATATAACAGAGTAAGAGATACAGCAATTGAACTGAATTTCAAGATTTCTTGATATAAGAAACCTGCCCGAAAACTTTTTTATTACAGCAAAAGCCAAAACTACCCTTCAGAATCGATTATTCCCAGATGAATTCCATCATTTTTCCGGTCTTTCCAAACATCTACCATATAATAACTTTTTTTTATTGATTTTCATTTGACTTCAGTAATCTCTGTTAAACTGTATATTGTATATAGCTTTTATAAGGTTTCCGTATCTCACAATAAGACACAATAAGCGACATTTAACCTTTATGCACATACACGTACTTACATACCTACGTTTCTTAATATA
Source organism: Dermolepida albohirtum (assembly GCA_031893035.1). Lineage (NCBI taxonomy): Eukaryota > Metazoa > Arthropoda > Insecta > Coleoptera > Scarabaeidae > Dermolepida > Dermolepida albohirtum. The sequence continues at coordinate 23,142 of JAVIWB010004198.1, read as the reverse complement.
AATATTTTCCGTGTTTGTCACTGATATTTTCAAGTTGTAAAATCTCTGAAATACTTGAAAAGAATTCGAATTTTCGTGGAGAACTCAAGAAGTCAATTATGGTGATATTAAATTCGAACAAAAATAAACGGAAAAAGACGTGGCTCTAGACACACAAACTTTATACACATATGTTAAAAGAAGAATAAATCAGAAAAAAAGTTCTATAGTTCAAATATGAAATAACTAAATCTATTCTAATAAAACTACCAACCACTGATAAACTTTTTTTATTTTATTTATTTATTTTCCTACGTAAAAAAGACAATAAAATCCTCTTACCAATTTATGTTATTTGTATGAACTACGTTTAGAAACAAATTGTTTTTGTTTCGTTCTTCGACATTACATAACTTAGCACTCGACAAGGGGAAATAATAACAGCAGTATAAAAGACAAAATCAAGTTCCTGGGCATATTATATTCAATGAACTACGAGTGTAACGTTCAAACTTCAATCATAACATTTTTATAAAATGTTACTAACAGTCAAACATCCACCAATACAACTTTTTTAACAATTCACAGAAATAGCGGCACGAATTGTATTAAAACCGCAAATGTTTCAGGTTTTAAAATTATTCTCCTTTTTCCTATTTATTTTCTTTAATGTTTTGCAAAATAAACTGTATGTAATCTGCTTCTACAAAATCTTTCCATTCTAGGCAGTAATTACAGTTTCTGGAAAAAGTCCTCTAACAGTAGCTGCTTAATTATTTTTTCGAAATGTGAAAGACAGAGTCTTTAATGGATTTCGATCAACACGAATTAAGAAAATATTTCGTTTTCTCTTATAAAATCATTTAAACTTTTTCACCAAAAATATTAATTTCTTTCCAACTCTTTTAAGGTTTAGTCAATTCAAGCAACCTTTGAAACAACTAAAATGCACTACGAGTATGTATGGGTAAAGGACTCAAATCTTGAAAACAAGCAAAAATTGAAGAATTGTCATACGCTATTATATCGAGTTTATCGATAAGGCACACGACAATTGAAATGGTTAAAGCAGAAAGTTCAAATATTGGTCCTAAAGCAAATAATACTGAATTAAAATGCTCAAGTTAACAATGAACCTTTTCAGTTAAGTATATTTATTTCGCAAGTTTTTATGTTACTTAAACATCCTAATTCAATGAATAACTGTTTCATGAGCATCGATTCCAGAAAAAAAAATGTATCTATTTGCATTATAAATTATAATTTTAAAAAACTTATCATCAATTCAATTTATTTGGTACTTATTTACTTTCGCAGTCTTCTAAATTCTCCTCTTTAAATTACTTACTTTAACAAGAATATTTTCATAGAATTGCTGGATGTTCACCTTGCATAATATACATACAAAACATATACAGATTACACCGAGCTTCGAACAAGGACCCTACACCCTACATTGCAAGGTTAAATGAACTTCATTGTTTAGCTCACTTTTTTTCTAGCGGATTATACGTTCCCTTTGTGTAACCGATGCATGTTAAAAAAACCCTTATCTAGCAAAACATATGGCGATATCGTAAAAAGTAGTGGGAGAAAATTGTAAACGTATATACAGTGGCTCCATGAATTATTTGCTCATTTAATTGTTTTATATTTACTAGAATAGGCAATAAACGAAAATAAAAATATTTAAGCTATAGATGTACCTTTGAATCTAAGATTTTATTCCGTAAAAATCAAAAATAAATCTCAAGATAAGTATTGGCTCATATACACATGTCTGTATGTATAAATTATAAAATATCTAGAAACTTTGTGGAAAGTATTCTTCTGTTAAGGCCAAGAATGGGCTACCTTTGACATGTTGTGGGCCAAACATTAATGTGCAAATACGTTCGCGGGCCACGTTTAAAAGTAGTGCATTTTAAAGTAATGTTCATAATTTTTAGCGATAGATTCAGACATGAAATAATACGACGAATGTCTCGCGGGCCGGATCAAATCTTACAGCGGGCCGGTTGTTGCCCACATATAGTTAAGGCTGTCAAAGCATAGATATACGAGGGTGGTCTGCAAAGTTTCCGACCTAACAAAGATACAAGTCATTTTTTCTTAAAATTTATACTTATTTTTCTACGCAGTCTCCTTGTAACTCATACACACTTCTCTCAGCGATGCTCCCATCTTTTTAACACGTCCTAATAGTACTCGGCGTTTTTCTCAGTAAAATAATTGTTCACGAATGTGATTGCCTCTTCATTTGACGAAAATCTCTGACAAAACGATGATCTAATGCATATGCGGGCAACAACCGGCCCGCGCGGCAGATACGGCCCGCTGTAAGATTTGATCCGGCCCACGAGACATTCGTCTAATATCTATCGCTAAAAATTATGAACACTACTTTAAAACACTATTTCAAAATGCGCTACTTTTAAACGCGGTCCGCGAACGTACTTGCACATTAAAGTTTGGCCCACAACATGTAAAAGGTTGCCCATACCTGATCTAATGTGTCAAGTGAAAATCTTTGGCAGTTATTAAAAGTGTTCTATTATCGATAAAAAAATATCTGCAAAAGTATCTTCAACAAATATTAGATAGTTGTAGGTATATCCCCAGATATTACCCAGAACCTAGTCTCTACTAAGCAGAAGATTCTATTGGTTGCCCAAAAGATGAACATAAAATATTAATTTTTCAGTGTATTATAATTAGTATTTTTTATCTAAAGTTGTTTTGTTGTGAATCAATATTTTATTGTTATAAATATTTCAAGTTTATTTTTGGTTGATCGCATATTCTAATAAATATTTAGAATAATTTATTGAGCTACGCTATTTTTATCGACACATTCAAATTCGAAATTTATTTAAATTAAAAACATTTTGAAATAAAAATAAGCAATAGAACTAATAATTTTTATTTGGGTATATCAAAGAAAACCATGTTGAAGCAACAAAATTCTAATTCGTTTACAGTAAAAAAAAAGACGAATACAAATCCACGGATAAACAAACTATTGTTTTCAGCACTACTTAGATAACATAGGAAATTCGAAGCTTGTGTTATTGTGAATTAATATATGACGATGAGATGTTTTGTAAATATCATAAATATATTTTTACACGGTTGTTATTGCAATTTGATATCATCCATATCAACCATTGTGTATAATTTCCAATGAATAATAAGATTGGTAATATTAGTTGACGGTTTCTTTACACTTTCTTATTTTTACTTCTTTAATACTAATAAGCGTCATGTTTTTCTGTTTTGTATATACTAGAAATGTTTTCAAAGTTCTGGCCATTACAGGTCGCTTGAGTAGTACAAGTTTAATGACTAATTTTGTAAGTATAAACATAGCTATTAACGCAGTCAATTGCCATATGCGCATATGGCTGGCCAAACTAGGAAAATTTTAATAGTTTCCATATCCAACGACATTTATTTTAACGTTTTTGAATTAAAAAATTGCCTAAAAGTAGGATTTTTTAAATAAGTAAAAATACTTTAAGAATTACGATGCAATATACAGTAATGGGCAAAAGTAAGAAGCACCTAACAATATTTTACAAAACTTATTTACTAAAACGTTTTTACCAATAATTATGGGTTAATTTAATTTATAATACTTAATACATCTTTCCAAGAACGATTCACTTATTGGCAGAAATATAATCACTGGAAATTTCGAAGTTTATAACATTATACTTTCGCGTAGGGGTGAGATCGACAGCCTGATAAGAGGATTAAAGTAATAAATTTTATTGCACCACAATGCTCTGCAATAAAATTTCAAGGGAGAGTAATTTTTCTATAAGATTTTGTTTTTAATTCAGTGGTAGAAACGATACATAGCGGATCCACAATAAAGTTTATTTAGATTCTTAAAAAACGTGCCTACGAGTGAAATTTTCATTTTAAAAAAAAAATTTTGAGCTGTAAATTGTTACAGTAGATAGAAAATGCCTAGAATATCATTACTAGACAGAAATAAAATTATTGAGACATGAAAGACATGAAATTATTATTTTACACCAAGAGAGTTATAGTCAAGTGAAAATATCAAAGATAGTGAAATGTTCTCGGTATGCCGTGCAACAAACAATAAAAAGAATGACTGAAACCGGCAGTGTAAATGATACACCAAAGAGTGGACGTCCAAAAAAGCTCAGTTTTTAAAAGTTAGTTCCTTAAGAAATCGTAAGAAAGTTAGCGCAGAACTAGCTCAAGATCTTGCGCGAATATCTGGTACTTCAGTACGTTCTTCAATACTTACTCAGATCAGGATTGAGGGGATGCGTGGCCGTGAGAAAACCCTTACAGCGACGATGAAATAGAGGGAAAGATTAAAATATGCCAGAGACCACAAAACTTGGGAATATAATGAGTGGCGACAAGTACTATGGACTGACAAATGTAAATATCAATTATTTGGAACGAACAAACGTCAGTATGCTAGACAACGCCCTGGTGAATCGTTATTGAAACCATGTTTACACACTATAATAAAGCATGGAGGAGACAATATCCAAGTTTGGGGTTGTATTTCGGCAGCAGGTGTGGATGAAATTGTAAAAATAGAGGGTAAATTAACTGGTGAGAAATACAGAATACTATTAGAAGAACATGCCATACCATCAGGACAGCGACTTATTGGCAATAATTTCATTCTACAGCAAGATAATGATCCCAAGCATAGCTAAAAACTTGCGAAAATTTATTTAACGCAGCAGGAAGAAATGGGGATTGCAGACTATGATATGGCCACCTCAAAGTCCTGACTTAAATATTATTGAAGGGGGGCCAAAGAACAAAAATGAATTGTGGAACATACTACAGGAAGAGTGGTACAATATTCCTGAAAATTTCGTTAATTCATTAATGGAAAGCCTACCAAGAAGAATGCAGGATACCATAAAAAATACAAGTGGTCATACAAAATATTGAAAATCTAAGTTGTTTATGTTTAAACATCGATATGTGTTCAACTTGTGTAAGATTATTATTCATCCTTTTATAATAGTTTCTTGTAAAATTCAAGAAGGTGCTTCTTTCTTTTGCACAGTACTGTAGATGAAACGTATTATAATATTAAAGAATAGTAATCTCACTTTCAAGACTTCAGAAACATTTTTGGTGTAAGATCTACCCAAAAATATTTCTTTTTCTAATTAAAGTGAAATATATTTATTATATGTATACATGTATTATATTTATAAAACTAAGCAATACTACAGGAGAAATATTGCGATGTGCTATTACAAAAATAATTAATGTTTAGCAATCACATGATAATCGAAAATAATTTTTTTATCACATTTTATTTTGAAAATTTTGAAATTAGAAGCCCTTAGGAGAATGTGCTGGATAATTTAGAATTTTGAGACAGAGTCTAGCTAGTTTTCGCTGAGAGGTCAAGATAGTATGTCATATAGCTTTTTTTTTAGTAGAATGACAACTTCTTATTTTCTAGATAAGAACGCTCTGCGTTAACTTTCGCATAAGTCGAAAATTAGTCTTCCTTAATTGTTAAAAAATTTGTGTTTAAACCAGAATTTATATTTTTTTATTTTCAAATTTTTACAAGACTTAAAAATTCTAAGCAAACTTATACTGACCTTGATAGCATTTTCCCATTGCTGACACAAAAAATACAATATAGTAATTGCTCTCTATTATTTTATTCTATAGGGTGTTTTTTCAAGAAGTTGAGAACTTTAAATGATCATACACGACGGAAATATTGTTAGAATGAAATTTTTTAATTATAATCTAGTAGATAATTTCATGGCATTTATTTTTTAAATATGATTTCCGACATATGTCCGCTGCGGCTACGAGTTACATGGTTCATTTGATCAATCCAATTTTTGACTACTTTTTCCTATAAATCTGGCCGTACGGTGGCTTTAATATTGGCTTCCAATGCTTCAAGAGTTGCTGGTTTGTCGGAATAAACCAATGACTTAACATAGCCCCATAAAAAGTAATCCAGAGTGAACAGGACCACTTCTGGAAATAAAGTTGTCACCAAATTGATTTTGCAATAAATCGATTGTTAAGCGCGCTGTATGGCAAGTTGCGCCGTCTTGTTGGAACCAAATGTCGTCGATGTTTAGCTGAATAGACATTTCGGCGTCTTCTTCAATACTCCACGTAGTCGAAGGACAAAGGCCAGCAAGTTGCGAACGACGACGAGTCGACATTTCGGCCTTTTCTTCAATACTTCGCGCTCACTAGGCCGATTATGTTGACCGTAAAATGGAAGTGCTCTATGAACTTCGCGAACAGATTTATTTTTTTCAAAGTAAATTTCCACGGTTTGGAAGCGTTGTTCTGGCGTTAAACGATTCATGATGACTTGCCAAACCTTACTGAACAGAAATGTCAACACAGTTTGACATTAACAGTTGTCAAGCCATAGTTATCGATATCGATAGTTCTCATGCAGCTTAAAAAACACCCAATAGAACTGATAATAAAAAATTACTTGATTAAATACAATTAAACTGTATAAGTAAAATGTTTGAGTAACTTTATTTGATTTCTAAATAGAAAATTGCTGGGAATAAAAATTAAACTAGATGTAGATGGATTGGTATATAAGGAAGGCCGTGTCAACTTGTAAATAATAATAATAAGCTAACGAAAAAAGTGTTGAAAATTTTAAAATGTTACTGCTTCCAAAATAAGTTTCAAATTTTAGCAAATAAAAAAGTGTATAGATACAAAATTGAGAAGATTCAACATCAATATTTTTTACTTCACCCTGTACAATTATGGTACATTATTAACGAATTGCCATCAAACTATCACAAACTAAAAAATAAATCCGACAGAATATGTAGTATAATTTCCAATGGTTTGAAGCAAAGAGAAGCCTTAAATCTATTATTGTTTATAAACAATAATATAATGGATGACATAACTAAAAAATACAGTGGTAGACCGAGAAAATGCAACTGAAGTTATGCCATTTACGAACAGTAAAATTTGAAAAATTCCACTTTACCAAAAGCAGAAGATTTAACAAAGGGGTTATTATTTTATATTAAATTTCGAAATACAGATTATAATAATACACCATGACTATAAAAAATAAAGGTTAAAAAATCGATAGAGAAGTGAGTGATTTAATTTTTTTTATTATAAGAAACGGATATTGATAGCGGACTGTTAAAGGAAGAGGATTGATGTTACAGAAGTAAATGGGTGAAGTGGGACACTAAATTAGTTTGAATGTATACAAAGAATTGGGAAGTAGATAAATAAGAAAGAAACGAAAAGTAGAAAAGGAAAGAGTCGACAAGAAAAAAATTTTGAGTACAAGACTTTTCTCTTGTACTCAAACATTGCAAACTAAAGCAAAGACAAGGTTAGGAACGACACTTATTTCTATCTGAGCATCAACGATTACAAGACAATTAATTAAACCAGATGTACTATATATTGGTTAAATTCTTTTGTAATATATTGTGATTATGATGTCAATTAATATAAAAGGGGTTGAAATGAGTCAAAAAGTATTAGAAGCTCATATGGACTACCTAAATGATTTTCTAAAAAAAATAATGTAGGGCTTTATCAAGTGCACCGGAAAGTCATTACTGGTTTTTCTAACAGATGTGACTAGGCTTAAGAATGCAATGTTGTGATTTGACATATATGTCATTTTATTCTACTGATATCAAGTTTCAAAGCTATACATATTATATTTTGCGAAAGTGACACTGTCATAGATTTATACCTCTTTGAAAATGTCGAGTTTCGTGCCTGAAAAAGTGCATTTATGACGCGCATTACTTTTCCTATTTAATCAAAAGAAAAAAGCCGCTGAAAGTCATTGCTTGCTGGTAGAAAATTACGGTGAGCATGCTCCAATCATAAAAACATGTGAGCCATGGTTTCGACAATTCAAAAGTGGTGATTTCGGTGTGCAAGACAAATAACGTTCTGATAGACCGAAAAAGTTTGAACATGCGAAACTGCAGGAGTTATTAAATGAAGACCCAACCCAAACTCAAAAACAATTGGCAGAAGGGTTAAATGTGGCCCAAGAAACGATTAACGACCGATTACGAGCAATGGGAAAAATCCAAAAGATGGGAAAGTAGATGCTACATCAATTGAATGACAGGCAAATAGAAAATCGAAAATTTGTGTGTGAAATAAATGTTGATTCAAAAGTATGATCGAAAGTCATTTCTGCATCAAATAGTGATGGGTGATGAAAAATGGATTTATTTTGAAACGTTTAAGCGCAAAAAATCATGGTTATCACCTGGCGAAGCCCATCGACTCCAAGACCGAATCGTTTTGGTCGGAAGACAATGCTCTGTGTTTGGTGAGACCAGAGTGGCGTGGTGTATTGTAAACTCTTTAGACGTAGTCAAACAGTTAATACTGATCGCTACCGACAACAAATTATCAATTTGAATCATGCGTTGATAGAACAACGTCCAGAATGGGTCGGAGACACAGTAGAGTGCTTTTACAGTACGATAACGCGCTGTCTCATACAGCAAAACCGGTCAAGGAAGCGTTGAAAGCATTTGGATGGGACATAATATCGCACCCACCGTACTCTCCAAACCTTGTCCCGTCCAACTATCATCTTTTCGCATCAGTGGGACACGCGCCTGCAGAGCAGCACTTTGCCAATTTAGAAAATAGCTCGATCGATGCTTTTGCTCAAAGGACAAACAGTTTTTTTGGGATGGCATCCATAAATTACCTGAAAGATGGGCAAGATGTGTAGAGTCAAATGGCCAATACTTTAAATAAATGAATTTTTCCACTCTCTTGAAAATTTTGTAGTTTTTTTACGAAAAAACCGGTAATAACTTTTCGATACACCTGGTAGATTAACAATCACCACAATCTTCTTATGAATTTCATAGGTTGAGAAAGTTTATTAAGAAATCTTGTATTTGAATAACACAATAACATATTATTTGCCGTTATATTTGAAAAATATATTTGAATTCTGAAAATTAACTTTTTCAGAAATGTAAAATCTTGTCATAGGCATTCGGCGATACAAACTTAATAAGAGATCTTTCGTAATTTATGGAGAAAAGGATATCCAATTCAAGTCAAAAAAAGAAAAAAAAACCAATGAAACATGTTTATGCGTAAATTTCAAGAAAAAAAAATTTAAAACAAAACAGCGGTATATCGCATAAACAACTATTATTACCTTCATATATGTAAAAATAGAAATACAATGTTTTATGCATAGACATATGTACATACATATGTGTGTCTAGCATGTGTAATAGCAAAGGAGAAAATGCTATTAAAGTTTGTGATGCAAACTGAATTCGTATTTATATTATTATTTATGCTTGTTTTATGGCAAAAACGTCAATTTCGTGGGATAACTTCATAAATTTTTATAGCCTTTGCAAATATATGTATTTCAAACAATTTCATTTTAAAGAAGCGATGTTTCATTAAGAAAAAGTCAACAAAACAGCACATTTCGATCACGTGAATTTCAATGTGTGTATGGTTTCTTATTTGCGCGCTTTTTTGCGTCTTAGAACTTTTTCCTACTTTAGCGTTAACTTTTTCTTAGTCAAAGAGTTTTATTCGTTTTATTCTTAATCAAAGAGTGATAGATATATTAAAGATTCAAATTATTCAAGAATTATTGCATTGTGATCTCAATATAATTCTGATGAACGCATATTTAACAAAATTCGTACTTAACGGATCAATTATTTCTGCAAAAATGTGACAGTATGGTGTGGACTTTCTTCAGAAAAATCCTTTTTAAAAATATGGCAATGGAAATGAAATTACGGTAAATTCGAAGGTTGTGATTTTATTACCATATAAGCAGAGCTCCAAAGAGTTGGCTGAAAATACACGTGACTGTTGATTCAAAGACGAAGGAAGAAAGACAAAAGTGAATGGTAGAGCATAAATATACATATTCATATATTAAAGAGAAAAGCGTAGAATAATACAGTGCAACAAGCTAAGTATATCAAGGATGCTATCTGCTTCTGGGTTTCAGAGCTGGAACCGCGTCACTTGTATATCTGCCGACGTTTCGTACCCATTTGTATAGGACATCTTCAGGGCTGAACTACTACACTGAAACTTGGCAGATATACAAGTGACGCGGTTCCAGCCCGGAAACACAGAAGCAGATAGCATGGACCACGACCGCGGAAGTCTACGTACCAGATTAAGTATATCAAGGAATTCAAAGGAATTACTATTTTATACTCTATGGTCACCTATATACAACGTGAGTAAAAAGTAAGGCACATCTGTACTGAAGCTTTTATAATTAGTATTTTTTCCTTTTATGATCATCCACACATATTATATGGGTTTATAATAAACATTAAATATGATAGGCTATAAAGAAAAATAATATTATTAACCTTAGTGAATCAATTGTACTAATGGTTCATGTTTCTTTGTCAAGTGAAAGCCATTGAACCATTTTATATTTTGGGAATACATAAAATGTAAAAGGACTTGACCATTCGAAAGTAGCAAATGAAGCTAAGCTAAATTGAGCGTTTTACTGGCACTTACCAAAAAACCTTGGTGTGGAACATTGGGTAATGATAATAGCCAAAAAATAAATAGGTATTTTACTTTAAAAAAAGTTTTACCATTAATTTAGAAATTACAAGATGATTTTGAAAGAACTGTTCGATTTCGTGAAGAAATTATGAATATATACAAAACAGATTCATTGTTTTTCAAATAATATTACCTCCTTTAAGCAACGTTCTTACGAAATGAATTCGTAAATAGACAAAACTACCGGCAGAAAATTTAAAAAAATAGATACATATTAGTTTTAACATATCAACATACTACGGGCGGAAACCAAGAAAGAAAATTATACAATTAATTACGTTGAACTAGTTATTAAAAATATCGGATTTTCGTTTTAAAAGAAACACATTTATATTAGTTAACAAAATTCTTTACCCATTAAAAAGGTAATGCTTAAAAAAATAACAGTCTGTTAATCTGATGTATATGGTAGTTGCTGAAAAACTATGGTGTCTGGCGTTATGGCGTAACAGTTTATGAAGAGTAGACATTGTATGGAAGATGAGACACACGAAACACTCGAATTATAGCAATAATTTTCTCAACGTATTCACCTTCAACATTAATACACTTGGATCAATATTGCTGGAGTGTCATTATACCAATTTAATATAATCATCAGCATCAAGGGCGTCCAACTTTCTTTCTGGCAAAAAAACTTGAGTTTTGGAAATAAGTGTAAGTCTGAAGGAACTAGACTCTATGAATAGGATAGATTGGGCACAACCTGGAATCGCAATTCAAGTTCCTTCTTAACAATGCGACTATTGCAAGACTGTACATTTTCATAATGACATAGCACATTGCTGATCTTTTTTCGTTCTTTGTCCAGAAGGGTAGCATAATATGTCCCATTGATAGTTTGATCCTTTGCGAGATCATCGATAAGAAGTATTTCCTTCGAATGCTAAAATATCATGGCCGTTACCCTTTCAGTCGAAGGAAACGCCTTGGCTTTGTTTGACAGAGGACTACCACAATAGTAGTGGGTGGATCTTAAAGGGCTCTAAATTGCCTTTGGAAAGCCGTACTCCTTCACGTTTTTGAACTGCATTTCATAAACACGGCATCCATCTGGTAGAGAGTTTAGACATACCTAATTCTATATGAAAATGTGGTGACCATTATTAAACACAGTTTCAGTTTTGTTAATTTTCTTAAAGAAATAAATACTGTATTGTGCTGCAATGGCAATTTTATCGATTTTATAACTTTCGCTAAATACGTCTTGTTTAAGCAACTGTATCTATCAAACTAAACGTCAGACGATATTGAAAATTTAAATAGCCTGTTGTAAACACATGATCTACTCGAAAATAATACAAATTTTTCCACAAACACTCATCGGTATGTCTCACCTTTTGTCAAATCACTCTCGTATTAGCAGTTTTTATTCCCTTTTGTTTTCACCAATGAGTGAAAAGAAATAGTTAATTATACCGTGTATACGCCATCACCGTTATCAGAAATTTTTGTAAATGAAGTGTAAATTTCACGTGTGTCTTACAATTGAGACGTTCTTCCGTATTCGCCGTATAACATTCATCATTTTTAATCATATATCACTAACTGGCCTAGAAAATGTTCACAATGTTTCTTACCAAATGCAAAGGACACACATTTAATCGATCCAGCTCGCTCCTCTGAGAAACTTCGTGGATTACCCACTTATCCAACTTTCTAACTTTACGTATAGTATGGTAGCATGATTAACATTTAATCCGTTTGCAAATTCTCTCGCAAAATATTACGCACAGTTTCTACACAAAAGCAAGACCAACTTTCTATATGCATAGACTTAATAATATTGTAATAACATAATTTAAGTACCAAGTCTATGAAATCACATTTTATATACTGATGTCAAATGTTATAAAATATTTTTTATTTATTAAATATTAAAATAAATTATAAATCTGTTAAATTAAAAATAAAAACTAAATTTGCAATAAAATTATTGCAGATAAAAGCAATATAAGTGTATAATAAACTGTTTGAAAACTGAAGATTTTAAAATAAACAATTTTGTGATTTTAAAAATTTTAAAAGTGCGAAATCATAATAGTTTAAGAAAAAAGTATTATTTAAGCAAATATCGATTTAATACGAGTATTATTTATTTACTTTTTTCAATTGAATCGTTGTTATTTGTTTTGTTATATGGATCTGATTTATTTTTAACACAATGTTATGCTTTTACTAATATGTTTAGTGTATTTATATTCATTGCAGAATTTAATTTTAGATGAACGTGGTATCTAGGCAAGCCTTTCCATTTCATTATTTGTTTTTGTTTATTCTTACTTCAAAGAAGAAACAATAGAAGCTATCTATAGCTAATTTAATTTTATCCGAGAATACTATACTGCTTATTATTACTATTATTAATTTATTCTTTTTTTTTTCTAATATTTTTTATTGATTCAAATAAATTATATCGTGTGTTCAACTTTCTACAATGAAATAAATACATCTCAAATAGCCATTAGCTAAGCAAGTATGTTAAAAACAAATATAAGAATATTGCAGATAATATAACAATGTTTAAGGAATGCTGTGCTCCAGTCCAAAGACTTAAAAATATAACAATTTCGATTAATTATCCTTTTTATCTATCAGAAAAATTTACAGTAAGTATATACATAAAAGCATTTTTCATGTATTCAAGTATATAGGTAAACATTTTACTCATTTATTTATAATGATATGTGCTAACACAGTATTGCTGTTCACTTTTATTTATTTAGGTTGGCGTTACATAAATTTATCATTACTTAATGAAGATTACAATTCTGCGTAAAGACATGTCATCAAAGAAATTAAACACCTTTGGTGGTTATCTTATACGAGAGTAGCCGTTTATATTTCGGGAACTGGCAACACTGTTCGTGTTGCCTCCGATCTGATGATTGCATCGTGAAGTTTATCATTTTTGACAATATATTTACATTGACAGTTTTATTATCCGGTCACTATTTCTATTATTGACAGTAACTTGAACATTTTATGTTAGCGAAAAAATGGAATTAACTCGCGAACATTTTCGTGCAATTATTTTTCATAAATTTTGGCGTGGATTATCTCAACGAGAATGCATCGACGAGCTGAATTCTTTATATGGTGATATCCACACCCTTGGTGGATATCTTATACTTGTTTTTGTTGTTTCGTCTTGTCTGTTACGAAACAATGATTATGTTATTGTTTGAAACAATGATGTCCATTTTCGAGGTAAAGCTTTCATTTCACATTGTCTTATTAATTTTACCATTCATAACAATATGCAAGATGTTTATTCGGAATTGTGCATTAAATTTTTCGAATTTTTATTTTGATTAGTCCCATAATTTACACGCACAAAATATTTGCATTAGCAACAATATAAAACCAACTCACACGAATTCAATACATCTACATCTTAAAAACTTCTATATCGAGAATACATAACATTTTGCAAGCCCAATTTTCGATTTGGGCCTATTATTTCTTCTACTGAGTATCTTTTTCATTTTAAAAAAAGCATCTCTGGTTTCTACTAGGTGGAACCTTTATCGCATTACACACATTCGCTGTCAAATAGGTAGTTTTTGTTGCTTTCTCAAGCGGAGTACCATACGAAGCATTAACTACTTGTCTCTTATTGGTGATTATGCTCTTGATCTACGATTTGATTTCTTACGATTTCATCTAAAGAGTTAGCTAGAGTGTTATAATCATTCTTTTACAGTTTAAGAGAACTGTTCAATAAGCAATCCTTCACAGGATTCAACTAAACAATGACTTTTTCATTTAGTTCGACAAACCTAAAATCCCATCACACTATGTCTTCATCTTTTAACTGATGAGTGATACTAGAATAATTTTCTTATATAATGTTTCCACCTTTCCAACTTCTCTTGATGGTCAATAATAAGCTTACCCTTACTGTTCCCCAGACTATTCGCGTTTTCATTACTTAATTCGAACTACTTTTTCGTCACGTAATATTCATATTTACTAGCTAATGTTTTTACGCTGTTCGCTCAATTAAGAGAAAAAAAACGTGGGTTTTAAAATAACAACTTTCTCCGCAACTTTTTTTATTTACACATAAATGGCGAGATATCAGTTAACGAATAAGGTTAAAAAATACTAATTTTGTTTTTTTAATTCGTGATAATATGCATTTAGAATTAACAATTCTTATCGCCTCACATACATAATTTTAATATTATATGTAAAGTTTTATAACTTATATTCACGTTAATGAAAGGTTGTTCATTTTTTAATTCTCTTTTCAAATTGAAAATTCACTCACTTCGACTAAAATTTCAGCAGCAATAACATAAAACCAGAAATTTATGCGACGTATGTATATAAATACACGTAGGTTGCTTTAAAAATTTTATGGTTCAACTACTTCCCGTAAGCTGGCGCTGACGAAAATATGTTTGTGCTACTCTCTGAGATTTTTTAGTCCGAATAACATTTTCAGATTGCTAGCATATGCTGTTGCCTCTTTGTAGTAATTTTTTAAATGAAGTGAAAAATGGAAATAACGCACGAAAATTTACGAGCCATGATTTTCTACGATTTTAAAGGCGGTCTCACTCCATAGGAATGTTCGCAAAAACCAAGCAATTGTTTGGCAATGAAGCACCATCCTTGGAGACTGGTGAACAGTGGTACAACAAGTTCCAGCATGGATATGATTCGCTTAAAGACGAACATCGTGAGGAACGACCTGCAACTGCAGTAACTCGAGAAATTATCGACACATGTACAACATGATAGAGACAGATAACCACTGCACATACAGAGATATTTGGGCATCACTGGGCATAGGTAAGACTCAAATCAAAACTATCCTGCATGATCGTCTTGTCACCAGAAAGCTTTGCGCTCGGTGTAAATCACACGATTTAACGAAAGGTCAAAAATCGCGTATGGATCGATTCATGAAATACTTCAAAATGCAGCTGAGGTCGAGCAAAATCAGTGGACGGCATCGTTACAGGCGATGAAAGTTGGATTTATTGTTATGAGTCAAAAAACAAACGTCAATCGACTAAATGGATCTTCAAAGACGAGGAGAAACCCACGAAAGTGAGACGCGAACGAAGCTCTGGCAAGAAAATGGTGGCTTCTTTTTTCGGACGCACTGGTCATCTTACTACCTTTCCGATAGAGAATCGTCGCGTAGTCAGTGCTGAATAGTATACAACTATTGTTGTGCTAACTGTGTTCCAAAAAGTGCGGGGGAAATTACCAAGAAGACGAATCATACTGCATCAAGACAATGCACAATCACACAACGCATCTCAAATATTTGTTTTTAGCCGCTTCACGAACAGAACTGATGACTCATCCGCTCTACAGTCCCAACCTGGCACCTTGTAACTTCGTTTTATTCCTGTACATAAAAGACAAAATGGGTGCATTGAAATTTAATACCTCGGAAGCGACTGTGGAAGTCCACGAAAACTTGCGTATTTAAGATGACTGACAAACAATGGACCTAATGTTTTGAGAACTGGTTCCATCGAATGCAGAAATGCATAGATCATAAATACGAATATTTTGAAAAACAATAAAAAAAAATTGGTTAAAATAATTGATTTTTTCTGTATCATCCGCAAAATTTTTAAAACAACCTACGTATATATACTTATATGGATATGTGGGTCGAAACGTCAATAAGAAAAAATTAAAATATGCATAATTAAGCTGTTTTATTTGTCGAAATTTCCCACGAATAAATAAAAAGATTGTAAAATCAATGCGAACGAGTGTTCCAATACAAAGAACAAAGCATTTCTAAAATATAATAATCATGGGCAGTTATTTATTATAATTAAAAACATCCCCACAAGAATCTACGTGATATGACACAAACATAATTATTAATACCCTTCCTGTAGTAAAAAACTTTGCGAGCCACATAAAAGATATTCCAGCGTGTATGATGTTATCACGCATTTTAGAAATATTTGTGCGACAAAATGTTAGCGTAGTATTCATATTACGGGATTTACTTTGTGGTCTTAACCCATGACAAACTTTAGCAAGAACATTACATATTAAACCAATGAGTTGACCGTTCTCTATTTTTATGAAAAATTTTATTTTTAGCATAATATCGGAGCGTTTTTATTATTAACACCGGCTAACAAACCTGTAAAAATACTGAAGAACTTAATGAATATGATATTGATATCAATCTAGTTGTTCGTACGTGCATATGTATATGTAACTATTTTACCAGATGTTACACGTAGTGGATAGTATTTCCAATTCAACGTAAATTAAAAACGACAAAAAAAGAAATAAATTAACGATTTTTAAATATAAAAATAGATATTGCGGTACAAACTTTGTACGAGGGTGGCCGTTCATATTGCGGGAACTGTTGCCTCCGATCTGATGATTGCATCGTGAAGTTTGTCATTTTTGACAATGTATTTACTTCAACAGTCTTATTATCTGGTCGCTATTTCTATTATCGACAGTAACTTGAAAATTTTATGTCAGCGAAAAAATGGAATTAACTCGCGGATATTTCCGTGCAATTATTTTTCATAACTTTCGGCGCGGATTATCTCAACAAGAATGCATCCACGAGCTGAATTCTTTATATGGTGATGAAGCAATATCGAAAACTACAGTATATCGTTGGTATAGTGAATTCAAACTTGGACGGCGTTCTTTGGACGATGAATTTCGTGAAGATCGTCCCACAAATATTGTTGTCGGAAAACATTAATACAGTGTCTGAATTGATAATGCAAGACAGCTATGTGAAATACCGTGAGATCGAGGCATCTCTAGGTATTAGTAACAGCAGCGTGCTTAAGATCCTGCATGGACATTTAGCCCATAAGATGCTATGTTCACATAGGGTACCACATAATTTGACAACCGCTCAAAAAAGGGGTCGCGTCAATTGGTGCCAAGAAATTCACAAAAAATATAATGGCGATGCTTCAGAGAACATTTATAAAATAGTCACAGGTGATGAATCTTGGATCTATACGTATGAGCCCGATAGTAAATAGCAGTCGACTGTGTGGGTATTCCAACATGAGTCAAAACCAACAAAAGTTGTTCACCCTCGAAGCACATCAAAACGAATGGTCACCTGTTTTTTCGCAAAAAACCGGTCACGTTACAACCGTGCTTTTAGAGAGTTGTAGAAAGGTCAATTCCGAATGGTACACAACCATTTGTTTGCCAAAATTTTTTGAAGAAATAAGGAAAACAAACGTAAAACGACAGATCATGCTCCACCATGACAATGCGAGCTCTCACAGGTCGATTCAAACAATTGAATATTTGCAAAATTTGCAAAACATTGAATTGATTAGCCATCCGCCGTACAGCCCTGATTTAACGCTCTGTTATTTCTTTTTGTTCCCACACGTGAAGAATAAACTTCATGGTCAACGGTTTTTTACGCCGGAAGATGCCATTGAGACATTCAAAACACATATTTTGGAGATACCGCCTTCACAGTGGCAGCAATGCTTTTCGGATTGGTTTAAACGAATACAAATGTGCATTGATTTTCAAGGAGAATATTTTGAAGAGCAGTAAATCTATTTTCAATAATAAAAAAATTTTTTTTGTTTGCTATTCCCGAAATATAAACGGCTACTCTCGTATAATAAAAATATATTAAACAAAAATAAATAAGCCCATTATCTATTATCTAAGTTTATTATGAGAAAGTGATTTTCTACAGCTTTTAGCTATTTTAACCAAATGTGGATAAGCAAAAAACAATTAAGTAAATTCTGAAGAGGTGAAGGGAGAAAATCATTAAAAAAATAATTTTTCTCATTGCAACTGCTTGTCGTTTTCAACTACAGGTGTTAAATGAAGAAGCGACGATGACATTTCGGAATTCATTATTAAATTGAATTTTCGTTAGTACGCTTGCTGTCAGTGGCAGCGCCTCGGCTAAATTGTACTTGATATGCCACCGACACTTTGGCGAGTCCAAAAACAAAGTTTAATTTAAGTCAGGAAAACTTCCGTTTTTTGAAAAGTACACTAAATGGACCCATTTTAAAGCCGCAAACTCTAAGAATTTAATTATAAACAGAATATGGAACCAGAAATCTTAAATTACGATGGCAGTGAACTCTTTATAAAATAATCATTGAAGTTATTGCGTAAATTCGTAAAATTTCTCTGACTTTGGTAGAAATTGATTAATGGAATACGAAGAAGAATATTTAATTATAATAATGATGGTTTATCTAAACTAATATTTTGTGTGAGATTAATGAGCACAATCGTATTTCCTTCTCATTATAAAATGCGCACTAAAGCTCATTAAAATTAATTTTAGCTAACGTAAGTACATGCTAATACATCTGTATGAGTCCATATGTATGTATGTATACAGTTCACTAATAATAAATTTTGAAGCGATAGGTGGGTGTACTGCATCTGACAGTTATTTAAGGATTTCAAAAAAGACCAAACAATTCCGTTACATTTAAACATTATATAAAGTTTACATTATCAACTTACTTTCAAGAATGTATGCCTCTTATATACACATTCGTACATTCACGCAAAAATATCCAAAGTGTTAAATGTATGCGATAAATATGAATGTTTACTTTAAACTGTTTTTGCAATTAAACTATCTTATTTATTTGTAAATAAGTATTGATAGGATGGATGCAAAAAATACGGTAGTTTTTTTATAAATAAAAAACAAAGAATAAACGTAAAATAAATAAATAATAATAATAAATAGATATTGAAATAAGAATGTACTAAAACTGAAGGCAATGTAACTAAATATAGGGTCTTCCAACAAGAGGTTTCATTTTGATATGTAAGAAAAACGAGTAATTTTAAGCGAAATCAACGGATGTTTATTTCATTGTAAAGGGGAGGGTATGCCATTAATAATGGAAAACAATATCAGCCAAATGGCCGCCACGGCTGCGCTTGCAGGACCATATTCTTTTCATGAAATTTTCCATCACCAATTCGCACATTTGCGGCTGTATGTCCTCGATAACTTCACGAATGCCATCTTTGAGGTCTTCAATCGATTGTGGGCAATTGGCATAGACCTTATCTTTCACAGCCAATTGTAATCGCCTCTTCGAGAAATCACACCAATAGGAAACATTTCATGCAAAAGAGCGATGGTATCGTTACTTGTGTGGCACGTAGCGCCGTCTTGTTAAAAATAAACATCGTCCACATCAATATCTTCCAATTCCTGCTATACAAAATCATTGGTTCGAAAGCGCAATCCATCCACCGTAACAGTTGCTCCAGTCTCATTTTCGAAAAAGTAAGGTCCAATGACCCCGCCAGACCAAAAACTGCACCAAACATTCACACGTTGAAGATGGAGAAGTTTTTTAACAATAATTCTTGGGTTTTCCGAGCCCCAAATGCGACAATTCTGCTTGTTAACGTAGCTTCCGATGTGAAAATGGGCCTCGTCACTCAAGATGATTTTTCGATGAAATTCCGGATCAGTTTAATGCTTTTCAAGGTCCCAATCAGCAAAGACGCAACGTTGTTAATGGTCGGTGGGCGTGAGTACTTATGTTACCTGAACTTCAAAAGCCTTAAGACCTAAGTCTTTATGCAAAGTACGGTGTAATGTCTTTTGTGGAATGCCTGATTCTAAAGATCGACGACAAATGGACAAACCTGGGTTTTCCTCAACACTCTGGACTACAACAGCAGTATTCTCAGTTATTCTTGAGCGACGTGCACGAATTCCATTCTTCACATCTCTAACTTGTCCCAACAGCTCAAATTTTTCCACCCGTTTCACAATTGCTGGCCGAGAAGGTGCTTCACGACGACCCAAAAATGCTTTAGATTTGCGAAATGTGGCCGCGAAATTTTCACTATTTTTGTAGTAAATAGTAGCTATTGAAAATGAAATGTCTTATTGAAACACCTTTTACATGCGGAAGAAATATATAGGACGAGGAAGCAATGAGTCTAAAAAAGCGAGAAACAAAACAGTAAAAGTAAATAAATGATTTAGAGGCAAACACATTAAGTAAACATAAACACCACTTTACAAAATTCTACTTTTTTTTGTTGCCGCGAATTTTCATAGCTGATCAGACTTATTTATAACACGCTATTTTCAAATCTACCGTTAACATTTTTTGTGCATATACAGTAATTTCGATATTTTTTTCGTCGTTTATGTGTTCGTTGACGTGCATATTTTAAACACCTAATGCTATCAACGGAAGTTTTTTCGCCATGAGTAGTTCAAAAAAGTGTTTGAACAAGCCAAAACACTTTTGCTATATATCTCGAGAATGTGTGTTCAAAGATTATAGAAAAATATTTCGTTAAAAGTACTTATTTACTGTATTTGGGTAAATACCTTGAAAAAAATGACGAACCCGAACTAATAATTGTGTTTGTAAACTGTATGTTTGAATACGTAAGATTATGGAAAAGTAGCAAAAGAAGTATCTTTAAATTTAGAATCCCATTTATTGTACAAGATCCAAAAAATCATCTAGACCATTGTTATATTGTAATGTAGACATAAAGGGTATGAATAGTAAAAATCGAGATAAATGAGAGAATCCAACGTCTGTGTAATGTCCCGCGCGATATTCACTTGACTTGACTATTGAAAATACATATATATGAATCCTTAGTGTGAGATGATTTAGAACCAAGATCATCAGAAAATGATACTGATCCTGTAAGTTCACCAGACTATAAACCTCAACGTTTTGCGCAGAATGAGCTCAATGCTCTTATAAGAGATTTTAATCTGCTGAGACTTTGAATTGTTGAAAAATTGAAAGAAAAAACTCTGCTCCAGACCCAAAAATTACTTTTTACTGGAAAAGAGAAAAAGAATTTTCGCAGCTGGCTATGATAAAGATAAAACCAGGTATTTTTAATGGTCGCCAAATAAGACATCTTAGGAAAGATATCAAATTTACAGATTTAAAGTACGAGCTTGGATCAAATGCTTGGACAGCTTTTGCCTTAGTGATGCAAAACTTTCTTGGATATCGAAAATCAGAAAATTATATTGAACTAGTAGGAAATCTAGAATATGGGATATAATGCTAGTAATGAACTTTACTTTCTCTATAATTAACTCGACAGGGTTTCCGAAAATCTAAGATATATGAGCGAGGAGTAGGAAGAACGTACGCATCAAGATTTACACGTCATGGAGAAACGTTGTCAGAGTTTCTGAGTCATATTATATTTTTGGAACTTAATAATTAATTTTATTTTTTAATAAATTTGTTTTAAGTACATATTTTTTCTTTTCAAAACATAAGTTACATGTAAGTCAAAAACCAGATCTGATGAATAAAATCGCAGCTAAAATTTCAAAATTTAGGCAATTTGTTCAAACTAGTATCAATAGTAGAAAAAAAAAATAAATGAGAAAGTGAAAGTAAAAATATCTCTACAACAAGGAATAACAAAAAAAATATAATAGAACTATCACATAATGTGAACTTTTATACCAACTTTCAGATGCTTACAAGACACTCTTGCAAACAATTCCAAAATCTGTTAATCATTGTGTTTGCATTAAATTAAAAAAATGCATTCTCTGCATTTATTTACTGGTTTATTGTGAATAGAAACGTGTATACTCGAAACTTTAGAGAACAAGATTATTTAATATCCTATTCTTTATAGAATTATAGTTATTAATAGCTGTTTGTTAATTATTTTCCTTGAATATATAAGAAAAAAGTATATCAAAATCAAACTTTCAGGCAATGTCTAACTCTATAAAATGTTCCGACGTTTTCACATATGTGTGTGGGTAAATTTATTTATATTTATTCTTGGTAGTTGACACTATCATGTAAATATGTTAGAGAAATTATATATACATATATATATATTTAGAATGCAATGTTGGGCCGTGGTTGCAATATACGTTAACTAAAAAAAAATAATTATAAAACAACTAACTGGAGCAGTGATATTTTTAAAAATATTTTTTTTGTGCAGGCAGTGGTGAATACAGAGAGCTATTTTTAAACGATAACTAGTAGACTCTAAGTTGTAAATAAACGAATATGTGTAATTCTTCTATATTTACATGTATGTATCTGTGTATATATGATTAAAGATGCTACAAATGTTATTTTTGTAATCGAATTACACGTTTGCCACAAAAAATGCGATGTTGGCCACATATTTCCGACAAGCGATCTCCTATTTCAAGGCCGATTTTACTACTACATTTCTATGCTAGAACGTCTATAAAAATATTTGATAAAAAAATTAACTTTTTACCAACGTATGTAAGAATAAGTGCAGAATATGATTTTGCTCCTAAAATTATATACAATACTACTTCTAAAGAATGCAAATTATGTTATAGATGCAGTAAACTCACTTACTTTAATCCATACAAAATAAATTTCCATTTTCTCTATACTGATAATCTCGGTATACCTCGAGATTCCGTTTTGGCACCTGCGTTGTTTTCGTTATATATTTATATATTAATAATCATATCTATGCACCTAACAGAGTCGCGATAAGTTATATTTTATTAAGTGGAAATATTCTAATATGATGAGC
>JAVIWB010004197.1:0-55607 GCA_031893035.1 Dermolepida albohirtum | reverse complement strand
AAGAACATCTTTTCAGCATGGCGTACGTTGCTCTCCGAGACAAATATGGAAGTTTACGTCATGCTGCAGACATCTAAATATAAGAACATCTTTTCAGCATGGCGTACGTTGCTCTCCGAGACAAATGTGGAAATTTACGTCATGCTGCAAACATTTTGTCAGTCTTATCCATTTTGCGGTACGCAACAACAGCTATGAATAATGTAAATGTGCTAATTATAAAAAACATTGTATAAATAGCGAATGCATCTCAAGGTCGCTCGATGATACACTCGCCTTGTTACGATCCTGATCAACGGGAAAAAATATCCCAACTCTAGTTGTCAATTATATTCAATTCACTAGAAGACGTCTTTCAATCAGTAATTTTGCAAGAATTATGCAGCGCTTTTTTTAAAGAATACATAATGTAAATATGTGTGATAAATATGTATGTATAATTACAATTGAATCAATATATGATTGCAGTGTAAGTATTCAATTTTTAATATACTTTTAAGCATCTTTACATACGAATAAAAGTTCGTAGTTAGCAAACTTGTTAAAATTCATAAGATTTTCGATTTTCTTACGAATAAGTTACTCTGATTGTACAAAACTTTCGAATTTGCCGCACGCATTCCTGCCGATAAGTGCGCGTGACGAAACTTGTATTGCGTTCGGTTCAGTCAGTTCTTTCGCCGAATAAGGTTGTGTCTTGTTACAGTGCATTTTTTTTGTCAAAGCATTTTCGTTTGCTCGTCGCTTTTTATAAAGGACTTTAGTGAACAACGTGCCCCTGTTCTATTTGGAGGTTTTGAGAAGACTGCGTAACAGTGTGCGACGAAAGAGAGCCGATTTATGTCAGACAATGCACCTGCTCGCACAGTCTTATCAGTTCGCCAGTTCTTGGCTATGAACAACATGCCTCCTTTACCACACTCCACCTGCTCCATGCGACTTTTTTTATTTCCACAAATGAAGAGGGACATGAAAGGACATCGTTTTAACGACGTGGAAGAGATGAAGAAAAAACCACAGAGCAGCTTGCGGTCATACATAAAAAAGAGATCAAATAATGTTTCCAAGAATGGAATCATCGATTAGACAAAGTATATAATGTCAAATGGAGAGTATATTGAAGGTGTTAAGGTTGTTTTGTAAAAAAAAAAAATAAAATACATGTTTTTTTTGAGAAATTACGGTTACTTTTGCGTACCCCCTCGTATGTAAAACGTATATCACGACTCCTACTATGTTCCTTATGAATACATTTTATATTTCTACAGCAATGTGTTTAAAAAAAAGCAGTAACTAAGACATTTGTAAATATATTGCAATAAAATATGGAAACTTAGCGTTTCTCACAGTATGATACTTTTATATATGTATTTCAAATCAAATGAGACCGCTTTGGCAAAACAAACTTAAAGGCAGTTTATTCAACAAAGGTTAACAGAAGTGATTAGGAAGCAGCCAGTGTTCAGTACTACGAAAAGGATAATAACAAAGTGGCTGTGGTGTAACCTTTTTGTTACCTAGCACGATAAGGTCCGTGTTTTATAAGTAGTGTATATACTCCTCTCCGAGAACATCCTGTCTTCGCTTACCCCCCGACTCGTCCCAATCTGCCCCTCCGACCCCTCCAACCTTCCACAAACTTAATCGAATTTTAAATAATTTTACCTTATCTCGACCATTGCTTCTATATGCTTGGTGACGCACGGCGTTAAATGTTATTTCGTTTTTAAATTTTCTCCAGTTTTCATATGCCGAGACCTATGTCGCGAAAATATAATTTGATGTTTGAATATATATATATATATTTATGTAACTTTGGCATGGATAAACACGAGATTAGTAAAATGCGGTAGACGTTATAAATGTATATACAGATGTAAAAATGGCAAAAGAATTACATTTAAGTTTTTCATGTTTGAAATATAAATAAGTTCCTTTGAAATTCTGCTAACTCTCACAACCAGTTTCGCTAATAATTTTCTTCCAGATTTAGCCATGTGAATGCTACAGAAATAAACACTTCATACGAATGCTAAAGAAACTGGCAGAATGAATAATGAAACATTTTATTTGCCATTAAATATTTCAGTGTTATTCTAAAATAATGAACCGATTTCATAACGCAGTATTTGAATTCTCAAATATTTTCATAGAACTAGTCGCTGACCATTTGAAAAAGATGGTTTTTAAATTTCAAATGGTTGCCACATGAGCACTATATAAGGGTGGCCTGAAAACTTTCCGACCTAACAAATATACAAGACATTTTTTCTTAAAATTTATATTTATTTTTCTACATAATCTCCTGGTAACTTTACACACTTCTCCCAACGATGCTCCCTTCTCTTTAGCCCGTCCAAATAGTACTCGGCTTTTTTCTCTTCAAAATAATTGTTCACGAAGGTGATTGCCTGCTCATTTGATGAAAATCTCTGTCCTCCGAGCGCAATTTTTAGATGAGGGAACAAAAAGAAGTCGCGGTCGCGGCTAGATCTGGTGAGTAAGGCGGATGGTCAAGCAATTCAAACCGTAATTCGTGGATTTTCGCTTTGGCAACGCTGAGGTGTGAGACGGCGCGTTGTCTTGGTGAAACAGGATTTTCTTTTTCTGCAAATGTAGCCGCTTTTTCCACAATTTCTGCCTTCAGCTTGTCAAGTAATAATGCGTAGTATGCTCCTGTAATAGTTTTTCCTTTTTGAAGATAATCGATTAAAATAAATCCATAACTATCCCAAAAAACAGTCGCCATAACTTTCCCAGAAGAAAAAACACTTTTTGCTTTTTTTTGGAGCCGGTTCCCCCCTTTGCCGTCCACTGTTTTTATTTGTATTTTTGTTTCGGGCGTATAATGGTGTATCCAGGTTTCATCTACAGTAATTAATCGTCGCCAAAACTCGGATTTATTGCGTCTGAACTGCGCTGGAAATGTTCATTCGAATACGTTTTTCGTCTAACGTTAGCAAACGCGACACCCAACGCGCGGACCGCTTCTTATGCCTAAATCTTGATTTAACATGTGACAAACACGTTCTTTGGACATATTCATAGTCTTTGCTATCAAAAAATTTCACTGTGATAAATAATGGTGCAGAGTCCCCGTACACAGAGTCCAACTCATCTTTGATTTGCGTAGGCGTATTGCCTTTCAAAAACAAATATTTAATGACAGCTTGATACTCGATTTTTTCCATTTTCACAAAAACACTCACATCGACCCACTCAAACGAGTGTCAAATAACAACTGTGCGCCCAATATGGCTGAAACTTCGGTGAGTGTCTGGCAATAGATAGACAACTACATTCCCTATCTTTTATTAATGAGTGCTGCCA
Source organism: Dermolepida albohirtum (assembly GCA_031893035.1). Classification (NCBI taxonomy): domain Eukaryota; kingdom Metazoa; phylum Arthropoda; class Insecta; order Coleoptera; family Scarabaeidae; genus Dermolepida; species Dermolepida albohirtum. The sequence continues at coordinate 52,277 of JAVIWB010004197.1, read as the reverse complement.
TTTTTACGTTGAGGTCGGAAAATTTTCAGACCACCCTCGTAGATGTGTTAGTTCTATAGCATCTCCCGTTTTCTTTCTGCGTTCTTGAATTCGAGGAAACAAATTCGGTTGTTACGATGCATCGTACTTTTCGAAGACGATTCAATACTATATTGTAGTAAGATGTAGTAAGTTAATAGATTTTACAATTTCTAATTTAGTGGTTAACTTGATTGAAGGATGCACGGAATTCGAAAAGTTGGAATATGACTTGAGTTGTCTATAATTACCGGAGAACCCCACTATTATATCTCTACGTATCTAAACCAAAGTAGAATGTGTCTGATGGCCTAATTTTTAAGGCAGTCGACTAGCAAACGGCAGATGGAGGTTCGAGTCTTTCTCCAGTGCAGAAATTTTTAATTAATTTCCGTGACTTTAATTAATGATGGCGTAGCAGAAAATAATAATTTTCATATACAGAATTTATTATTGTATGTTTAGGTTTTAATTCTATCGTTTAAACTCATGGCCAATATTTTTTGAAACAAAGCAAGAGTTATTCTAGTTGAATACACTCCAAAGAAGACTACAATAACAGCAATTACCTATAGTAATACATTAACAAAATCACATGTGGTTATTGACCAAGAATGCCCAGATTTTCGCCACAAAGAAGTCCTCCCTCTACGAGTTCACAAGCCAGTCAATGTTCAACTCATTCTCCACGAGTAAGTTGCAGTCGTGGAGAATGAGTCGTACGTTGGTTGAGCTGGACCACCCAACATATAATCCGTATTTAGTTCTGTCCGAATTCTTTTAATTTACAAAGCTGAAAAAGACCTTAGAGGGCGTCATTTTGCAGACGATAACCAATTGAAAGAAGAGATTGATGCCTATTTTGAAGACCAATAAAATCACTTTTTTTTGGTAGAGTAAAGTCGTCGCAGGACAGCGAAGTTAAGGGATATAATGACAAATAAAAGTATAAAAAAAAATCGTAAATCTTTTCTTTCATCAATAGGTAGAAAACTTTTCTATCTCTCCGCGTATATTTGCAAAAATTGAATGAATTCTCAATTCAAACTATCTCTCGCCTTTGACCTGCTAAGATCCTATTTAAATCAAAGAACACAAAATGTTAGAGACATAGCAATCTGAAAGTTCGCAATGTTTAGGTGGGGGATATTCCCCAGGGTTCGGTCCTGCGGGCGATACCTATTTCAAAAATTTATCACCTGTAGCATAAATGAGTGACTTAATATGAATCAATTGAGAACAAATGGTGATAAAAATAATTTAATAAATTTTTACTCAGGCTTTTGATGAATAATTACACGTTTTCAAGCGAAGCAAATCAATACTGGAAAGCGTTTCGGTTAATTTCTCGCGTGTTATAATTGATATAGACGTATCTAGGAAGGCTAATAAGTCAGTTTTGATTATTTGCCAGCTTCGTTTGATTATTGTCTCATTGAGAATGTACTATTGCGTAAGTTATGTTATTCGTACGTATATTTCACAGAATTAGGAAATTGTTTTAAAAATGATTTATCACTCACCTAGCTAGAATTTCTTCTAGTAATGCGTGTGCCGAAATAAACAGTAACGAAGTTTAGTATGCTGTAGAATTCCTCGCGCAATTTATATTGTTCTTCTTTGTTGTTAGCTGAGATATTGGCACAAAGCTGAGGATATAATCATCTTGAAAATGGTTCTTACGACTGAGATAAAAGTGTTTATTGTTGAGCATTATTTGCGCCCACATGGGAAAGTTTAAAAGAAATATTAGAAGAATATCGATAAAGTGTTTAATAGAGGGACTCCCCCTAATAAAAGTGTCATGTTGTCAATTGCTGAAAAATTTCGTCGCACTGGTAGGGTCAATGAAGGAGCTCTTTAGGTCACCGAAGAGCAGTTATCAACAACAATAAAGGATGCAGTCTCCTGCATACAAACTAAATATTAGTCACTGACTTTACCGAATATGTACAAACTATTGTAATTGCAAGGAGAGAATAATCACAGAAATTCTTTTATGGAATAACGATGGTATTGATCATGCTCACTAGATATGTAGTAAATTCCCAAATGATACCGCAGTAGTGTATAAAAGCGGATATTACCACAAAGCTATTACCGTTTATGACGTTTTACGAGATTATATTACATATCTAAAACCAAGAGAGTGAAAAAGGCTCAGTCTCCTCAAAAAAAGCACGTCAGATGAAGTCCAACATCAAGACCATGCTCTTTTTTTAATGTCAGAGATATTGTGAACGCAGAATTTGTTCCACCAAGCCAAACATCTAACAAACACTTCTACATGGAGGCATCAAAAAGGGAGAGAGTGTCAAGAAGAAAAGGACTGATCTTTGACCCACCAGAGATTTGGTTCTTCTATAATAAGGACACACCAACTTATATTGCATTGTTTATGAGGCAGTTTTTGAAAAAAACCAGTTTGTTCCCATCTGACTTCCCTTTGTTCCCGAGATTCAAAAGATACCTAAAAAGGAAACGTTTTCAGGATGTGGAAGAGGTAAAACAAGGTTTGCTGAATGGATTAATGGATATCTCATTAAATGAGTTCCAATTTTGAACAATGGAAGAAACGTTTGGACAAGCGCATATTGGTCAACAGAAAGTATTTTGAAGGTGAAATTCAGTGTAAAAATATTGGAGAATAAAACTTGTAACTATATAACATTGAAAGAAACTGTTATTTTAAATACCTGCTCAATCATCAGAAGGTTTCTAAGTACACAATAGGCGGGAGTTTAATCTATAATAATAATACTCCAAAGACATAAAGCATCACAAAGCTTGAATTAATATTATCGTTTTGTGATGTATAGTAGCACCCTAGTATTAGCCGTGTACAGTCCGAGCACAAATCCATAGATATGTGAATTGAGTGTCTCCCGGTACTAGGAAGTGAATGAAATCTATGGCATAATAATAATAAAATAATAAAATTAAACAACACAACATGAACCACCTGCCTTATATAGATAACATGAAGGTTTATGCCCCTGCACAAACACAATTTAAAGAACTATTCAAAATGGAAATTAACAGTTTTGTTTGGGTTTAAGGTGGAGAAAAAATAAAAGTATATAAAATAATTATAATGTTGAATGACAAAGAAATGTAAATTTTCGTGGTATCTCTTTTCGTTTAAGTAAATTCTGACAGACAAATATCTTAAGTCGCACCACGAGCGCCAGTGTAACAATAACTGGATATATATGTTTAAAATTAAGAAAAAAGCGAAGAATTAACCTAGAGAACTGAATGATATGAAACAGAAGGAATACAAAATTTAGAAAATGATTAAATTGCAAAGTTGTTACAAAGTAAAGGGTGTTTCAAATTCTGCGTTTTTTTAAAGAATAAATAAAATATAGACGGCGCACTGAATTTGTCTGGTATGTGGGCATTAGTGTGATGCATGACATTTATAAAAATGGGTTCGTGCACGGTACAACAACGCGTTCAAATCGTTGAATTATTTTATGAAAATCAGCGTTCTGTGAAAAGAGTTTTTAGAAAATTACTTGAATTTTATGGTTTACATAATCGTCCATCTGAAAGCACTATTGGTCGAATTATTTAAAAATTTTAAGGGACCGGTTCCGTGGAAAATCAAAAACGTGGAAAATACAGTCGTTCACAACAACTTGGACTTAGCGGATCAACAACATGGCGTATTTTACACAAGGATTTAGCTCTGAAGGTATATAACGTTCAAATAACACAGGAACTGAAGCCATTAGATCATTTAAAACGTCGTTTATTTGTCGATGTCATCAATAAATAATCAACTGATTTTTCTCAAAAAATAATGTTTTCCGATGAGGCACATTTTGAACTTGGTGGCTATGTTAATAAACAAAATTGCCGTATCTGGGGTGAGGAAAATCCACGAATTATTCATGAGAAACCTATGCATCCTAGACGAGTTACTGTTTGGTGTGCATTATGGTCAGGTGGTGTAATTGGACCTCACTTCTTTGAAAATACTGCTGGTGAAGCTGTAACTGTCAATGGTGATCGATATCGTCGGATGATAACCGAATTTTTGTGGCCTGAATTAATGAATATTGATCTAGAGGATATGTGGTTTCAACAGGATGGCGCTACACCTCATTTTGCACACGAATCAATTGACTTATTGAGAGAAAAATTTCCTGGACGTGTAATCTCAAGAAACGGTGATGTTAATTGGCCACCAAGAGCATGTGATTTGACACCGTTAGATTATTTTCTTTGGGGGGTTATGTGAAAAACCAGGTTTATAAAAACGATTCACAATCAATTTTTGCTTTGAAAGATGAAATTATTCGTGTCATTGGTGAGATAGAGACTCAATTATGTCAAAATATTATTGAAAATTTTAACAAAAGAGTGGGCGTCTGTGGAGCTGCAAGAGGAGGCCATTTGGCAGATGTTGTATTATTTTTCGCATATAAATGTCATAACTGATACTTCAATTACCAATAAAAATTTTGAAAGTAAATGCAAATTATGTGTTTTATTTATTCTTTAAAAAACCGCGAAATTTAAAACAGCCTTTATAATAGTTTAACATCCATAGTTCCAGATAATGTTCTGAACTGTGAAATAGTAAATTAGATATACTATCCTTTGATGAAGTAGAAACAAAAATGCACGATCAGATAAGATAAGTAGAACGTGAGAAAATAGGGAGAATAAAGAATGTATAAATTAGAAAATAGTGAATATAACAACGTAAGCGTTACTTTGAAATAGGATAGATGCTTAAAATATTTCCTATCGAAGACGTATTTAATTTTCAAGTGACTCAATGTTAAAATAAAGTAAAAATTTCGACTTGGGAAACTTTAAATGAAAAGGAGAACTAGTCGGTTCAGAGAAAAAGGGAAATCGATCAACGTTTTCAGACCAGATAGTATATATAATGTGTCGTTCTTTGAATAAGCAGATCGAGTTTTTAAATACATTTCTTAATAATTTAAATATTTCGACAGTGAGCTATACCAGTACTATGTACATATTTTTAAAAACTAAATGCCACAGTATTTTATTTCATTTAATTTTTTTTAATCGCAACTTCTGGTAGATCTTAAGGCTAGAACAAATCATAACAACCAGACATTTAATAACGCAAATTTTGTACGTACAATGATTTATTTGTGTTAATATTTCCTCAACAGATAAACATCACCGAAAAGAATGTAAATTAAATTCGCCTATTAGTCTAAGTGATATTTCAAACTGAAAGGCATAGTAATTTATTTTGTGCCTAATAACCGTGCCACTTAACTATACTTGCTTTCAATATTTAGTTTCAGCAGGTGCCTCACCACATTATGCATTTCCTCTCCGGCAATATCTATCTGAAGTATCCCACAACCGATCGATTGGCAGACGTGGAACTCATTCCACTCAAGGTGGTGGGAGAAAAAATTTATTTATTAGTAATAGATACGAAATACAAAATAAAAGAAGACTTGTCCGATTATTTTAGACTTTTGTCGCGTAAAAAATGGAAACGCGAAATCCTTTTTTAAATTTAAACTTTTTCCAAATTAGATTTCTAGTGTCTAGAACAATGTTACAATAATTGTATTCCTTTAAAATTCTTTAATATGAATTTAATTTACAAGAGATGTAGAAAAATTAATAAAACTTGTGAAAATAATTTAAAATTTTCATTTCAATTCATGTAAATTATTTTTCCGAATATACGCGTAAAAGTATGTTTAAATTTTAAAAGGTTCAACAAAAAAAACTGCACGTTCAACACACAAACATTGCCATAAATGATTTCGCGTGTTGATTTAGATATTTCCAGCATTTCTTTCAAGCCTTTCATTTTTTAATGTATATACATGACATATCTGTGCATATGTTTTGGGTGAACCCCCTGTAATTTTAACACATAAAAATGTTTTTGCATATTTTATATCAATTTAATTTAGAAAGTGGTGCATTTTTTCACCATTTTTTTAATAGAATTTAGACGATAATTTGAATTTCTTTTTAAATAACTACGATTCGTGTAAACGATCTTTCTGAATACTTCGCAAAGATACACACATACAATACAGTATTCTGTTGTATATTTAAGTTTTCGAACATCCCCTCAAACTGCTTGCTACTCGTTCAACACACAAACATTGACATAAATGTGTTTCGCGTTTTGATTTAGCAATCTTCCCCAATATTTTTCAATGCGCTTGAATATTTCTTTCAGTTGTTTCGTTCTTTTAATGCATATACATACGTATATTGACATACCTATTCACAGATCTCCGGTGAATCCCCAATAATTTGACGCTAAAAAAATATTTTTCAGATTACGTACCCTGAAGCTGGGAGAGCTTGAAATCGTGCGTGAATATTTTATTTGTGTAGAACGATGTTGTAAAAATGTTATTGCATATTTTGCACAAATTTAATTTATAAAGCGATGTATTAAAAATTTGATAAAATTTAGAAATTAATTTAATAATAAACTATTTTTCAGAATACCAGGGTAGTCGTTTATATTTCGGGAACTGGCAACACTGTTAGTGTTGCCTCCGATCTGATGATTGCATCTTTAAGTTTGTCATTTTTGACAATATATTTACCTTGACAGTTTTATTATCCGGTCGCTATTTCTATTGTTGACAGTAACTTGAAAATTTTATGTCAGCGAAAAAATGGAATTAACTCGTGAACATTTTTGTGCAATAATTTTTCATAATTTTCAGCGTGGATTATCTCAACAAGAATGCATCGACGAGCTGTCTTTCTTCTTTATATGGTGATAAAACACTATCGAAAACTACAGTATATCGTTGGTATATTGAATTCAAACCTGGACGGCGTTCTTTGGACGATGAATTTCGTGAAGGTCGTCCCACAAATGTTGTGTCGGAAAACATTAATGCAGTGTCTGAATTGATAATGCAAGACCGTCATGTGATATACCGTGGGATCGAGGCATCTCTAGGTATTAGTAACACCAGCGCTCATAAGATCCTGCATGAACATTTAGCCGTTAAGAAGCTATGTTCACGTTGAGTACCACATAATTTGACAACCGCTCAAAAAAGGACTCGCGTCGATTGGTGCCAAGAAATGCACAAAAAATGGCGGTTCTTCAAAGAACATTTATAAAGTCATCACAGGTGATGAATCTTGGATTTATACGTATCAACCTGATAGTGAACAACAGTCGACTGTGTGCGACATTAAAACAAATGTCGCTTATCTTTTCGGAAAAACCGGTCACGTTGCAACCGTGCCTTTAGAGAGTTGTAGAACGGTCAATTCCAAATGGAACATAACTATTTGTTTTCCAAAAGGGAAATAAGAAGAAGAAATAAGGAAAACAAATCGAAAAGAGCAGATCATTTTCCATCATGATAATGCGAGCTCTCACAGGTCAGTTCAAGCAATTGAATATTTGACCGTGCAAAACATTGAATTGATGAACCATCCACCGCACAGCCCTGATCTAGCACCCTGTGATTTCTTTTTGTTCTCACACGTGAAGAATAAACTTCGTGGTCAACGGTTTTCTAAACCGGAGGAGGCAGTTGAGGCATTCAAAACTCTTGTTTTGGAGATACCACCTTCACAGTGGCAGTAATGCTTCTCGGATTGGTTTAAACCAGGTATGGGCAACCTTTGACATGTTGTGGGCCAAACTTTAACGTGCAAATACGATCGCGGGCCGCGTTTAAAAGTAGTGCACTTTAAAGTAGTATTCATAATTTTTAGCGATAGATATCAGACATGAAATAATACGACAATGTCTCGCGGGCCGGATCAAATCTTACAGCGGGCCGGAACCGGCCCGCGGGCCGGTTGTTGTCCCCATATTGTTTAAACGAATGCGGAAATGCATGGATTTTCAAGGAGAGTATTTTGCAAAAGCAATAAAACTGTTTTTGTTTATAAAATATTTTTTTTTGTTTGCTATTCCCGAAATATAAGCGGCGTAGATACACATATACAATAAGGTATTGTCTTGTATATTTAAGTTTTCGAACGTTACCTTAAACAAACGTATTTCACGTCTTGATTTAGCTATCTTTTCAAATATTTTTCAATGCGTTCCAACATTTCTTTCAGTAGCTTTGTTCTTGTATTGCATATATATTGAGATATACTACTGTGGGCAAAAAATAGTAAGACCTTTTATTTTAAATTTCGCGCGAAAACCCATTCGTCGAAATATTTTTTTTCTAGGTTCGTATGACTGTCAGTGACATCTGTGCCAAATGTCACATCAAAATAATCATTAGTGTTTAGTATACGTTTGTCTTTCTGAAGTACAAAAGTGCATTCGGCGATTTTTACAATGAGTGAAATTATTCAACAAAGAAGTTCCATTAAATTTTGTGTACGGAATCAAATTTCTGGTGCCGAAACGTTCAGAATGTTGCAAAAGGCCTTCGGTGATAATTGTTTGTCGCGAGCAAGTGTTTTTGATTGATACAAATTGTTCAAAGAGGGTCGAGAACGCGTTGATGACGAACCACGTTCAGGACGGTCATCAACATCAACTGATGATCAACACGTCAATAGAAGCAAGGAATTGGTGCTTGAGAATCGACGATTAACAGTCAGAGACCTTACTGGCATCGTTGGAATATCGGAAGAATCAGTGAAAACCATTTTGAAAAATCATATGGGCCTAAGAAAAGTGAAAGCACGATTTGTTCCAAAATCACTCAATTTTTTCGAAAAACAGCGTCGCGTTGACGTCTGTGAAACAATGCTTTCCGACTATCAAGACAAAATGAAAGGCATCATAACTAGAGATGAGACTTGGATCTACGCTTATGACCCGGAAACAGACGATCAATCGACCGAATATCGTGTCAAAGGTGAGCCGAAGCCCAAAAAACCACGTCAAAGCTAGTCAAAAATCAAGGTTATGTTGACAGTTTTCTTCGATTATCGACGTGTGGTGCACTCCGAATTCCTTCCGACCGGGCAAACTGTCAACAATGAATACTATTTGAGTGTTATGCGTCGTTTGCGCAATGCTATTCGTAAAAAGAGGCCAGAATTATGGGCCGACAACTCTTAGTTTTTGCACCACGATAATGCACCGTCGCATACTGCATTAATTCTTCGTGAGTTTTTCGTCAAATTTTCAACCAATATCGTGCCGCAACCACCGTATTCGCCTGATTTAGCTCCGTGTGACTTCTGGCTATTCGGCAAACTCAAACGACCGCTCCGGGGAAACCGTTTTGAGTCAATTGAAGACATTAAACGTGAATCGCTACGCGCATTGAAGGCTATTCCTGAAATTGATTTAACAACTGTTTCGAGAATTGGAAGAAACGTTGGCACAAGTGTATTGGGGCCAGGGGGGATTACTTTGAGGGGGACGAAATAGATTTGGAAGAATAAATTAAGAATTTAAAAATTATGAACAAAGTCTTACTATTTTTTGCCCACAGTAGTATACTCATACATTTCCAATGAACCTTACCGTTAAATTAAATATTTTTTAGATTACGTACCCTGTTCCCTCTCAGCTTCAAATCGTGCGTGAATTTTTTATATTGTCTAGAACGATGTTACAAAAATGTTTTTACATATTTTATATAAATTTAGTTTATGAAACGGTGTATTAAAAATTTCATAAAATTTAGAAAATAATTTTTAAGTTTCTTTTTAATTTAATTCGATTCATATAAACGATTTTCCGGAATGTTACGCGTAAATACACACTTGCAATACGGTGTTGTATATTTAAGTTTTCGAATATCCCCTCAAACAAACTGCTGGCTGCTCGTTCGACACACAAACATTGACATAAATGTATTTCGCGTTTTGATTTAGCTATCTTCCCGAACATTTTTCAATGCGTTCCAACATTTCTTTCAGTCGCTTCGTTCTTTCAATGCATATATATTGACATATCTATTCATAGATCTCCGGTGAATCCCCGATAATTTTAACGCTAAATAAAACATTCTCTTTCTTTTAGATTACGTACACTGACGACCCCCTTCGTCCCGAAAACCACGCGTATATTTCCTATACGAAAATACATTTAACATAATATATATATATATATATCGATTATAGTGCGTGCCATCGGGACGAAACTGTAATTCAACTTCTAGTTCAGCTGACAACAATTATTGTTATACTGACACCTTCGCTCTTGTACCCCAGGATACTTTATTACATACATATATATTTATGGAAGTAACGGACGCTAACGAAGAGTGAGTTCATTTAAAAAGAAAATGCACGTGAATTAAAAGAATGCCTAGCAATTTGTTTAATATATAATAATAAAAAGAATAAAAGACGTAAAATGAATGGGTGGGGGGAAGTAAAAAACATATGGCAAACCCATAAAAAAACAACTGAGGTCTTTTTAATTAAAATAATTAGGTTCATGGGAATTGTTCCTATCTATGTACACGTGAAGAAGTAATGTTCAGAACTGAGCTTAATATATAGCAGAACGTAATTTACCATCGTACATATTATGTATGAGTTAAAATACTTTTAGATAGATTTATGTGGTTGCGCTATAATAAAAATTTTCAAAAATGAAAGTTAACATTAAAGAACTAAAATTAAAGTTTTGTAGTATAAATCTTTTCTTAAAATATATTTTATATCGCATTTAATATTTATGTTTTATTTATTAAATATAGTCAACGCTTGAACGTAATAAATTTTGTAATTAAACAAATGTTTACAAAATTTTTATGTAAAAAAAATACTATAAAATACTTTCTGAATAATTTTTCATTTAATAAACTTACCTCTAATACAATGTTAGGCTACAAGAAGCAGTCACTCGGAGTTTAAAATAAAACAAAAATAAACAACAGGAAAAAAAATTGTATTTTTTCTAATTTTATTTAAATATAAATGTAAATAATAAAAGAAAAAGTGATTTTAATTGAATATGTTCGTGTTTGATGTGCCTTCTTTCGTTTTAATTTAAAAACGGTGGATTAATTTGAAAATTTTGATGTTTGATGGAAAATCTGAACACGTGACATGAGCGAAAACCGACGAACTATACGTTCTTTTCTGATTGCAAGCTCAGGAACGACTGGCGCTGATGTCGGGGTATACGATGATAGTGGGGACGACGCCTTCGTATTGCTAGATCCAGGTCATTACAACACATATCATATGGGACTATCCCTTTGTCCACATTGTAAATATGAAACTCACTTCCCCTCCACCAGAACCCCCTCATGTTAAGTATTGTTAATTTTAGTTTTCGTTTAGTACAAATTTAATATCAACGAGGCAGGACATCCCGCTCATACGTTCGTTAACCACGTTTATCATCCCTAGTTACGAAGCACATGTACGTATGTATATATGTACAAGACATATATATATATACACATATACGTGCCTATATCTACATGTATACAGTGTGTATCCTTGCGGATTTGCGAAAATGCGGCGTTGGTGAAAATTCACTGTCAAAACGAAACGAATTCGATATACTTCTATATGTACTCATTCATATAGAAGTAGATGGAGTTAAACTCCGATGAATTATATATATATGTACATGCTATACAAAACGAGATAAGAATGTGCGAGAGTTTTAGTCCCAAACACAATATATTCAATATACTTTTGTAATTTGAAACGGAGATCACAAAATAAATATTATTTAATCTTGTCCGCTTTTGTTTTCATTTCTTTTTGCTATCCGAGCACCAGCATGAATAATAAAATATTCGTTAATATAAGATTAGCTCATGTGATTTCATACGTAAATTTTAAAGGTATTTAGTTGCTAGAAAACGAATTTTTTTCAATTAAATTTCTATCTTCAGTAATTTAGCTAAAGCAAACGGAGATCAAAAATGTAAATATATCCGTTAATATAAGATTAGCTCATGTGATTTCCTACGTAAATTTTAAATGTATTTAGTATCTAGAAAAGAATTTTTTTCAATTAAATTTCTATCTTCGGTAATTTAACTAAAGTATAGTCCCTGGTCAAAATATTGGCGCCATCTGCAAATATAACGTTCTCCATTGTTGTTATTATTTTTGATTATATTTATTTATGCACCTCAAATTTGTAACGAGTTGGTGCTCGCGTCGGTCTTAAAAAATAAACAAGTAGGTTTATTCCATATTTAGCTTCAAACGATTTGAAGCAAACCATTTAAATAATTGATTTAGAGTAATTTTATAATTTGATATTAGTTCTTTTCGATTATTTACTGTAATGACTAGAGTGGTATCATCCGCAAACAACGTGACAGCGCCAGAGTCAGCAACAAATCAACTTATGTATAAGGCAAATAATAGAGGCCCTAAGATAGATGCCTGGGGAACTCCTATATCCCTATTGCTCACCCGTATAGACTATCGACATCGCAAAGGATTATCAGTATTCGTACAAGGGATTCTGAGAAAGCTTTGCAATATGACGCGACAATGAATCGTAGGAAACTGCTTGTTGCTGCGTGTTGAGACATCTTCATACGTGCATAGTAGTCGCAAACGGAGTTATGTCGATGAGCTCAGTTATTCATTAGCAGTGAGAGCGTAAAGTGCTTGCGATGGCATCGTGGTCACGAAATGAGATAAGGGCAGTTTTGCGTTATAATTTCGTGCGTGGTTTAAACATAGACCAGTGCTTCAAAGAAATTACTCTTGCACTAGGTGATGTTTGTCCACATCGCACAACGATATTCAGGTGGTATAGAGAATTCCAAAGGAGAAATTTTACTGTGGAGGATGCTGAGAGGCCGGGAAGGTCACGAACGTCAGTTACGGAGGAAAACGTTACTACTATGAGGAAAATGCTTGGCGAGGATAGGCGAGTGACCTATAAACAGATAGGGGGTACTTCAGGCCTAAATGCACCAGCAATTCGTTCGATTCTGCATGATCATTTGCACGCGAAGAAACTTTGTTCACTCTGGGTGCCGCATCGACTGACTGAAGAGCAGATGACACGACGTGTGACTTGGTGCCGGGAGATGCTAAAAAAAGTGTAATAAGGGACAGTCTCAGTATATGAACAACATTGTGACAGGTGACGAGACTTGGCTGTACTATTACGATGTGCCTACCAAAGGTCAAAACAAAGTTTGGGTCTTTGATGATGAGTACATACCCGTAGTTGTCAGAAAATCCCGATCTGTAAAGAAGAAAATGATAGATAGCTGTACTTTTCAAATCGAGTGGAATTGTGGAACGCGTCGTTTTGGACACACAAAACACAGTCACAGCTAAGTGACTGTCTTCTGTCATTGGATCTATGCCAAGAATGGACACCTGGTTCCTCCATAACGATAATGCTCCAGCTCACCGCTCCAAAGCCTGCACCGAATATTTGACCGCGACAGGATTGAAATTTCTCGAACACCCTCCCTACAGTCCAGATCTTGCTCCCTGCGACTTTGCACTGTTTCCGCATGTGAAAATGAAGCTAAAAGAGAGGCGGTTTTCCTGTGATGAAGACCTTCTGCGGGCTTGGGACAACGAGTGTGCTTTACTCCCTAGTGAAACTTGGCAGAACTGGTTTAAAAATTGGTTTCGGAGGATGGAGAGGTGTATTAAGTGTAGAAGAAATTACTTTGAAAAAATTAAATAAACAAAGCTGTATTGCTAAACTTTCCTAGTACCCTTTGTATATTTAATAAAGTTAGATTTATGAAAGTTAACAAGCAAAAGTTACATTATATGGTTTTTCTGTTCCACTGATTTTTTAATTGCACTTTTTTGGTTTGATTTCCGGAACTTCATTGGCAATTTTAAAAAGTACGTAATTTAAAAATATATCGAAATATATACATACGTACATATATCTAATAATGTAATCAGTGCGACGCGAAACCATACAACTCAGATAAAAATACGAATAGAGTTTGTAATGTAATAATTTTGTTAGCGAAAGTTAAACAGTCAAAAACCATGCCTGGTATTTCCAACCAGCATACAATATAACATGCACAATAGATATACTCTTTAAACTTTGTAATATACGACAAAATTTTTACTTAGCTAAAGAATGATACGCCTTTATTTCGTTTATATATTGTCATGCTTCTGCTTTGTCACGTTTATAGCGTACATTTTCCATTTTTCTTACGTTTTCCTTTTGATCCATTATGCGAAAGTTCAGACGCAACTGGCTACAAACAGCGAACTTGGACACCCTCTGATCACCAGTAGGGCTTCAATACCATCTTGTATACACGCAGCCTATAGTTATTCACCAGCGTTTGAGTTTTTATTCTTTGATGTAAGAAATTTTCTCGGTTAATAATTTTTCCTTGCTGTAGCAATCATATTTAAATGAAATTTCTTATATTATTTATTTTGGTCCAAAGGAATATAATTATTATTGACTGTCTTCAGTCAATTTGTTAGCCTAAAATTGTACTGAATAATTTAATTTCGTCTACAATCCTTAGAAAGGATTTCGTTTGTGGGGTTTCTTTTTATTAATGAAAATAATATGAATAAATAATATAGATGAATGAATAATATAAACCAGCAAAAAGGAAAATACCTGAGGTAATTACGAAAGAATTGGCAATATTATTTAATATTTTTCTCTAATACTTTTTCAAATGAACTATGGGTTCTGCACATAGTGTTAAGTTTTGTTCCACACTGTGTGCGTTTTGGCTTTCAACGGTACAAATCGTGTGCGGAATTTGTTTTCGTACGGGTATTTTACCATAGTTTTCCAGGTGCGACACTGTTTAATTATCTGCTGATAATGACAACTTTGTTGTCGAAATACCTATACAGAATACGAAAATTAATGTGGAAAGGGGTTATACAGCAACTTTCAGTGCCTAAACTTATTTTATATACTGTTAACACTATAATTAAGATATAAGATAATAATATCTAATGTAGTAACGATCTTGGTGTACTGCTTGACTCTAGTCTTAATTTTGTTCAAAATGTGCAAGAATTGTGTTCGTCTGCATCCAAATTATTGAGCTTTGTTTTAAGAAGAGTCAAAATTTTAAAAACGCAGCTCTTCTAAAAACGCTTTACTTTGCTGCTTTCATCGGCAGGAGCGTTAAATTTGGCCTAAGAAACGATTAGCGACCAATTACGAGCAATAGAAAAAAATCCAAAAAAGAGGAAAATGGGTGCCACATCAATTGAATGACAGGCAAATGGAAAATCGAAAAAAAAATGGATTTATTTCGAAAACCCTGAACATTAAATTATAGTTATCACCTGGCGAAGCCGATCCATTGATTTCAAGGCCAAATCGTCACTATTGAAACCTGGTGAAGCAGTTGGTACAGATCGCTACCGACAACGAATTTTCAATTTGAACCGTTCATTGATAGAAAAACGTCGAAAATGGATCCGAGAACACGGCAAAGTGATTTTACAGTACGATAACGCGCCGTCTCATACAGCAAAACCAGTCAAAGAAGGGTTGAAAGTTCTTGGATGGGACATAATATCACACCCGCCGTACACTCCAGACCCTGCTTCGTCTATTTATCAGCTTTTCGCATCAACGGGACACGCGCTTGCAGAGCAGTACTTCGCCAATTTCGAAGAAATTAAAAAATTGCCCGATGAATGGTTTTGCACGAAGGACAAACAGTTTTTTTGGGATAGCATCCATAAATTGTCTGAAGGATGGGCAAGATGTGTAGAATCAAATGGCCAGTACCTTGAATAAATACATTTTTCCATTTTCTTGAAAATTATCTAGTTTTTTTACGAAAAAACCGGCAATGACTTTCCGGTACACCTGGTTAGATACAATGGCGATGGCTAAAAATGGGACAATCGTTTCCAGAAAAAGGATTTGTTTTAGTGATATGTACAAGACCATCTAATCGCCGTAAAGAACTACAGAAAACACATAAACAACTCCTAGAAAATAACAACAGCAGACGACGTCGTCAATTTGAAGAAACTACAGAACATGTAACGGGATGTGTGAACTACTTGCTTGGAAGGATTATGCAGAGACACAATATTGAAGCAAAAATTATGCACCTAGAACTTGCACTCAAACACCAACTCGTAAAAACGTTAAAAAACGGCATATTAAGAATACATCCCAAAAAGTGTTCTTGAAAATAATGATTACAAACTGTATTGGAACAGGACAATACGCACAGATAGGCAAATTATTAGTAACAGGTCACACATTATATTTATTGATAGAAAACATACAAAAACTTACATAATACACATAACACAAAAAAACGAGAAAAAATAAAAAATACACACCAATTACAATCGAACTAAAAGAGCTTTAGAATCAAGAGGCAGTAACTATAGTTCCAATAGTGGTGTCACTAACATTACAACAAAATAATTTCTCAAACATACAGAAAGCTGTCATAATAGAAACAGTAATAATCAGCTAATTTCTCAATCAATAATAGAAGATTTCGTAACCTGATTCGTATTCATTTGATTAACACAATCGTAGTCATAATAACCGTCTTTAAATGCGCGTAGAAAACATCATAAATTATATTGAGGACCGTTTTGTGAGGAATATTAAAACCGTACAGTATCACTTGCGTAAAATCTGAGCTCAAACCCATAGATATGTGAGTTGAGTGAAAAATTTCCTTACGTTAGACTGGGGAAGTTCGAAAAATCTATGTCATAATAATAATAAGGAATCAGGAGAAAAATCCATGCTTTAATAATAATATTTATTGATCTTTTAGAAAGTAAAAAAAAAAAACAAAGGAACATACGAATGATGGAAAGTTTACGAAACGAGGGAAAGAAGAAAAAGAAATATCTCACATTAATCAAAGGATTCAGATTCAGCAGTAATATGGTGCTTTTTAAACTAAATACCCCTACACACTCTAAACAAAAACAGAAAAAATAAACTCGAGATTGAGTGAAATCTAAAATAATTATGAGGGCTCTTAAAATATGTTTATCAATTAGAAATTATTATGAATCTATGACAGATGAATTAATATTATAACTAATGTACTTTAATAATTTCCTAATAATAAAACGAAGTCGCTTTTCGTATTAAAGCATTTTCTTTCTATTGAGATAAAATTAACAAAAGTACGATCAGGAAGGCTAGAAATAGCTATTTATCAATTAGAGATTTATTTCCTTAATTTATCTGTCAAACACAGAAAAAAATGCGACTGCATTACTAAATTCAATTTCCTATAAATCTTTTTTGTATCCTTCTTTTCTATTTCGCTTTTCTTTTTTTTCTGTGTTCGTTTTACTTCCTCTTTTACACCTCGTCCTGCGTACACTTTTCCGGTATTCATAATTTACTTATTAAACAATCGTTTGTTCTGATGTTTCTCCCGCCTTTTCAAATCTGAATTTAATTATTTCCTTAGCACCCGAGCTATATATAAATAAATAAAACAGATATCGACACTGAATATTGAGACTCAAAGAGGAAGAGAGAAAAAAGACGAACAAAAAAAAACACAAGGAGGATAGAAATGTTATTTGTGAATGATCTGAAGAGTGTAGCTTACATTTATTTTCTCCTTTCGATTGTATAGGTGTGTATATTCTTTAAAATGGGGTTCTCGAATTTACAATGTAAATCTCTTTTAACCTCAAATTCACCCATTTTATATATCGAAAAATATTCAAATATTTCAAAATATTTCTCGTCAAAAAAAGAGTCCTTCAATGCCTGTACATTCATTGTAAACCCAGGGCATTTCTACTTATGCCACAATCTCGACGCTGTCACCAATCTGTCTTCTTACAGACGTGTCTCACGTGCTTCCTCGTTTAATGTGCAGATACAGGGAGCAGGTCCACACTCTATTTACATAATTCTGATGGATTGATATGAATCTTTACAATGAAAAAAAAATATTTACCTAGCGATATTTTTTTGTAGTAGGCTTTTCATGTACATATTTAATTTTCTTTTTCTGTCTTGGGTAATTATGACGCAACCGAAATTACAAGATATAATCCTTCGTATTTTATATTTCCGGATTGTAACGTGGTCGGTAGTTGGCTTCGACTCACTACAAAATTGCGGCATTTTACTTAGAGCTTGTCTAGACTGCTACTATGGATTTCAAAGGGTCAAAAGCGAGAAATACCTACAACAATGTAGTCAACAATTATCAGACATTGCTCAACTTATCTTATCTCTTTCGAAGCTTTTATAAAACAGTTATTACAGCGGCAATCAAGGCAGTAAAGTAGTTATATGTTAATAACGTATCTAAAACTACAATAGGGAAATTAATCACTTTATTACTGCACAAACAAGCCTAATACACGTCCTGGACATTATTTAAAATCTTTCATCTCTCATGATCAAAGAGAAAATGAAAAAGAATAGGTATATAAATGAACAATGCAACTACAGTTCAGGCACTGTTGTTTGTGGATATTAATGATAATTGCAAGTATTTTACCAAATCACACAAATATGCAGTATTTTATAATTAAACAAATATGTAACTCCGCCATAGCTGGTCCCAAGCCCGGTTGAGAAAGGAGGAGGGAAAGAAAAAAGCTGGTGAGGTCGTAGTGAGGATGTTGATATAAGTAGTTTAAAAAATACTATGGAAAGTCAACTGACTGATCAATCATCCTTCAACTCTACCAGCAAATCTTGTTCCAGAATGGAACAGAGTGAAAGCGAATTTCCAGAGCTTCAAAAGCTACAGAAATTTTCCAGGTCTTCTAGGATGGGGGCTGAAGCGATAGGTTGGCTCCCTATTCGTTAAGTTTTCCATTGCAATAAAATTCGAAAAGCCTCGGATATCAAATGAAACAGACTCACGACGAACACGGCGAAGAAAAAGTATATGGATTTTGGTTGCTGAAATATATAAAGAATAAAGACAAAAGAGGTTGAAATATTCAAAGAATTATCAATATACAACATGGATATAGTAGCTAGAATCTGGAGAAGAAAAACTAAATGACAATGGCACACACCTTATAGATTTATATCAGCAACGTACGTTAAAAATACAAAATAGGTTTTTTGAACATTGGCAATAGTCGCGAAGAATTAATGACGTCAGAGTTAAAAGAGACGCAATCTCTGGATCAGACCATCATTTACTAAAGACTATAGTTCTTATAAAACATAAACGACAAAACTAAGAAGAGAAACTGAAACAGAAACAGTCTTGGAGAATGAACATCCTATATGCAATCTAAACAGAGCTTTTATGATTCCACAGATGTTCTGTATACATTGAGACCAGCTGAAAAGATAATAAACAAATCCATAGGATCACTAGAAGAAATGTTTCAGACACTCAAAATATATTTACATCGAACAGCAAAGGAAGCTCTGGGGCAAAAGAAAATAGGAAAAAGAAAAAGCAACTGCTAGTGTAATGAAAGATTGGAAGACATGGTAAATCAGAAGAAAGAACTATACAATAAATTGCTAGCTACAAGTGACCAAGGAGACAGACAAATATACAGAAGATACTGCTATTTATTAAAAAAAAATTGTAAAGGAGAAAAATGACTATTGGGAAAGGAAATGTCACGAAATAGACGGACCGCTTGGAAACTCTAACTCTAGGATGGCCTGGAAAGCAATAAGAACGCTGAAAACAAGTACAGATAAAAAAGTGAAGATAGATACGATTGGACAAGATGGGTGGAAACATTATTATATAGAAATATTAACGCATGGAACGAATCGTAATTGAAGACATGAGAGGAATGATGATACAACATGATATAGTCGATGGTATACATGCAGTAAAATACCAAAGGAAATCATGGAATAGATGATTAGGAGCAACTGGTGGTCATTCCACCTACAAGAACACGTAAAATAATAAACAAACTTCTGTGTAACTTTGTTTCTCATCCAGCATACAAACATTAAAAAATAATGGTATGCTGTAATCATCTCATCGATGAAGTTGTGGAAGTTGTTCAGGAGTGAACACGTAACTAAATCAAACGCTTCTTCCAGAGAGATATCAGAAAACTCCTTAATCAATTGCAAAAATGTACATATATGGAATTGAAAATAATATTTTTGTTGCGATATTATTAGTGTAATACATCAATTAAACAACAACAACAATTAAACTAAAACAAATAGTAGACATTGAAATTGAAATTGTATGTAAATATAAGCTTCACGTCTTAGCTCACACTAGCTTGTTCTTTTTTATTTCTTATTAAGCGATAGGTAAATTTATTAATACCTGTCGAAGTGTTACGTCATGATATTTCAAGAGAAATTGATAATCTCGTGTATAAAAAGGTTATTTTTGGAAACAGAAAATGTAAAACTTATCAGGGGCAAACACTGACAGGATAAAACGAGGATTGTTAACATAGGAAACGGCAAATGACGCCCTTAGGGAACTGGAAACCTCAGTGATCTTGTTTCAAACATAAACTAATTATATTATTTCCATTTTTTTGTTCCCATTGTACTAGGTAAGTTAAACACAAAGGTTGAATTGAAAGTTTTAGAATATAATTAAAAAAGTTTCTTTTTTTTAATTACATTCGAAATTTTAAAGTGAACCATTCCAATTAATAATTGCTTTTTTGTTTACTTTCATATGTGGTGTTTGACGATAAAAACAACACACATTAAAAGCACCTCATTTTTATATATAAACGTTTGCATATACATATGTTCGTTACCTTAAGCATTCAAATTATAAATGAAGGCAAGCTAAAAAGTTTGTGGAATGATGGATAGATGGTGCAGCTTCATACTGAGTTTTTTGCCCCGGCAAATTGTCGTTAGACACGTTTGAGATAATGGAGGCTGTAAATATATCTAAAGAACGTGCAACATAATTTTTAGTAAAGATTTGGCTATGAAGAAGCTGTCCGCAAAGTATAAATTGAAAGTTTTTGTATTTGGAGCATCTTCGAAAAACAAGGTAAATTGCGCCGTTTTATTACTACATATAAGAGATTTGGGCTAATCATGTTAGGTGCCAAACAAAACAATCTAATCCAAACGCATGCGATGGCTATTACATTTGCAAGAAAGGTAATGGTTTCCATTTCC
Source organism: Dermolepida albohirtum (assembly GCA_031893035.1). Classification (NCBI taxonomy): domain Eukaryota; kingdom Metazoa; phylum Arthropoda; class Insecta; order Coleoptera; family Scarabaeidae; genus Dermolepida; species Dermolepida albohirtum. Next base: position 31,300 of record JAVIWB010004197.1, on the reverse strand, counting down.
TTCCTACACCATCGGTGAAGAATTAATTCTGCAAGTTGTAATTTAAACTTTAAGACATACGACGCGAACAATATCACATCGATACTCAAATTCCTCCCATACTCCTGTCTCTGATGTTATGGCAGTAGGGATCCGGTTCTTCAACTCTTCCAGGTTCTGTGAGAGTGGTGGTACATAAGCGTTGTCTTTAATGAAACCCCGCAGGAAAAAGTCACAGGGTGTCAAATCCGGTGACCGTGGAGCCCAGCTAAAACATGCTAAGTCGCCAGCTCCTTGACGACCAATCCAACGGTTTGGTAGAGTTTCATTCAGATATTCACGCACTTGGCGACTCCAGTGAGTTGGTGCCCCGTCTTGTTGAAAAATTAAGTTGTCTTCGTGCAGCCTCGGAAGCAACCAGTTTTGTAACATAGCGAGATACTGCTGACCGTTAACGGTGTTTCCATCAAAAAAGAATGGGCCGTAAACAGATGATCGGGAAATCGCATAAAACACATTGATTTTAGTCGAATCTCGCATGTTCAATGGCTGCATGTGGGTTCTGTAGACCCCAAATTCGAACATTGTGTTTGTTTACCAGACTACTAACATGGAAAGTCGCTTCATCACTAAACACGATGTGTTGTGCAAAAGTGGTATCATTGTTAATAGCATCATGAATCTCGTTATAAAATGCCACACGTTCCGTTTGTCATCAGGACGCAGAGTTTGTAACAACTGTAACATGTACGGCTTCATAAACAGCCGACGTCTCAAAACAGGCCAAATTGTTGTTGCGGGCAGTTGCAACTCCCGGCTAGCACGACGAGTTGATTTTGAAGGATTACGTTGGAAAGCAGTTTGAATTCGTGCAACATTTTCTTCAGAAACAAGAGGGCGGCTAGGACTCTTTCCTTTACATACACATCCTGTTTCTACAAACTGTCAATACCATCTGCGAATGTTCCACCCATTCGGAGGATCAATTTGGTAGTTCAACCTGAAACGTCTTTGCACTGTAATCACGGAATCTAATAAAAACAATTTTCAAAAAAAATTTAATATTTTTTCGATATGTTCGCGCCCACCTTTTACTGTTATCACGCCCCCTTAGTGAGACGCGCCAGATAGATTAAGAATCACTGAGTTGAGCACAAAAGTTATTCAAAAAGCACGGATTCACAATGCGAAATATTTCAATAAGTTTCGTGACTGTATTTTTAAATAATGCTCATTATCTAAGAAGGTTCTATACGCACCCAACAAGAAGGTACCTTCCAATATTTTTATTTCCATTAGAAATAAGATTTTTCAAGCTAAATTTTGTATTTAATTAACACACATAAGTGTTATGGAATACGACATCCATACAATGCAATAAGAAGAAAACTAAACTACATACATCGATCTCTTAAGTTGAATCCTTGCAAAATTTGTTTATACGTCGTACGATTTGCAAGTGCAAGATTTTAATTGTCCCAGTGTTCGCATAGGCGTCTCTTGTAAGCCTATAATGTGCCAGACCATGCATCGTCTAATTCCGTGCTCATTCTAAGTTAAGCGAAAGATATATACACTTCCAACAGACATAGGTGCTTAGAATAAATTATAATAGGATTGAAATTTCTAATTAAACATATATATGGACTAATTTAGATGCTTATATTTAGCGATTCATATAAGTGAGTGGTGTGTAAAGATTAGTAAAATTAAAATAATATTAGTAACAATTAATAATAATATGGATACGTTGAATGTAATAATTACTACAATAATTATTACATTTGAAATTATTAATGGGTCTATTCAAAGAACAAAAAATTGAAAATCTTCTGTACCTAGCCAAATACAACATTTTTATTATACGTGGGTTATCTTTTAAGTTTTGTATATAAAACTGGAATAAAACAGTAGATAGCTTTCAAACACTTAATCGTTTTTCGAAGTCTTCTCCACGAAGATTAATGCACTTCCTCATGCGCTCGAACCAACTCTGGAAGCAGTTGTTCCACTCTTTTTTTGGTACAGTCAAAATTGCGTTTTTGAAGGCTGCTCTTTCTGAAGACTGGAACCTTTGACCACGCAGTCCGTTCTTGATTTTTGAAAAGGTAAAGAAATCGTTGGGACTTAGATCCGGACTTTACGCAGGATGGTTCAACAATTCAACGTTTTGGTGCGTTAAAAATTCAATTGTCTTGTGTGCTGTGTGTGAACTTACATTGTCTTGGTGGTGCATGATTCGTCGTTCGAGATTGGTCTTTCGAAACTCAGCGTTGACTAGCGACAAATAAATGGTTGTATACCAATCGGTTGTAACACTTCTTTAATTTTGTAGAAGAATTGTTACTACATTGCTTTCGAGACAAATGTCGCGACCTCTTTTTTGCAGACACTTCGAGAATGGATGATTTTTCATCTTCCTTGTGATTTTGTGTATTTTTGTGAAAGAATTGAGAAATGATTAACTCGTTTTCTGAGAAACATTTTTTCTGCATTTGTATTTACCGCCTTATTCCTTTATTGTTTTTCCATAATCTTCGTCTTTAGGGTTAACAAGCCCACTATTATATGGGTAAAATGAAGGAAAAAAAGTGTTGCTCCGACACTGATTTCGTAGTCGAAGGACATATTTAGAAAACACGAAGAAAAAGAATATACAACCATTTTTACAAGAAATATTATGTATTATATTACTTCTATTATTAACATTACTTTGTCAGCTTTCCTTCACCTTGGTATACCCAAACAGATAACTGGCGCTTATTTTCTGTCTCGTATGTGTAAATCCAAGATTCACCACCACTGACAATGTTGTATACGTTTTTAGATTTTACGGCGTTGAAGCTATCTAGAGTTTTTTGACACCAATTCACCCTAGCTGCTTTCTGTTCTTCAGTCAACACATACGGTATCCAACGGGAAACTGATTTTTTTATACACAATTCTTTATGCAAAATTTATTGAATCGAGGTCTTTGATCCCCGATAACGCTTCAATCTGGCGATATATAACATGTCGTTGGTGATCTTGCGCACAGCATCGACATTTTCCTGAGTGACCGCCCTTTTTGGTGAACCTACTCTTAGGTCGTCGCTAAGAATAATCCATCCACATTTGAATTCTTTGAAATCTTTTTTTGGATATCTCTGGATGTCCTGATATCTGAAAAAACAAATATATATCTTCTATGTTTAAATTATTATCGTAAGTCATAGTTAAAGCCAAATTTAACCACTTCTGAAATGCTTCTAAATTGTTAAGTTTCACACAATAGCTGAAGAACTTGGCGAAGAATTGCTAATAGAATTCTAAATAAGCAGCAAGGATAAAATGGTAGAGCAAAATACAATAGTATATGATTTCAGTTACATCGTGGCAAAAAAATGTTAAATGGAAGTTCAATGCGCGTCAATCTGTAATAGTTACTCTTGCGTGAAGTCCAGTTCATTAGCTACTTTGTAAAACATAGGATATTTATACATGAACAAACTGAGATAAAATATATTTATATCTACAATACAAACAGTATAATTTAAAATAAGTGCTTTCGCAAATATTTATCACAGTACAATCCCTATAAAGGTTGGTATACGAGGTATGGCAATTAAATAACGAGACTGTGCTCCTTCCATCAGGTAGCCGCATCGGGTGAGGCTGTAATTGGAATGCCTTAACCTTGATATTTCCCAAGCAACAACCCGTAGTTTCGTCTCTCTGTTTGCTTTAGTTTGCTTTCGAGTTTTAATTTCAAATGAAACTGTTACTTTGTAGTGACGTGATAACCGTTTACATAAAAATCGAGCAGGGAATTAACCTGAAATTCCTTGTCAAATTGAAAAAATCGCCAACAGAATGTTTACAAATGTTTAAGGAGACGTTTGGTGATAATATTATGTTACGTGCGCGCGAAAAAAGCACGAATGAGCAAATTGAAGTTGAAGGCAAAGCTGATTATTTTTATCGATATCAGAGGTGTTATCATGACTGACTGGATGCCTGAGGGTCAAACCGTTAATTAGAGATACTAGAAAAAAGTTCTAATCAAGGAATAAGGAAGAAAAGATCGAATTTGTGGAAGAACGATTAGTGGATTCTGCACCAGGACAACGCACTAGCTCACAATGGCCTGTAAAGCAGTTTTTAGCAAACAAGCAAATTGCTGTGCTTGATCATCCTCCGTATTCGCCAGATCTCGCACCATATGACTTCTACTTGTTCCCAAAAATGAAAAGTGCATTAAAGGGAACACATTTTCAGTGTGAACATGTAAAAGTAAAAACGGTAGAGCTATTAAAGCGGCTGGCAACTGTCAAACTACAGCATTGTTTTGAACAATGGAAGATACGTATACAGTGGTGTATAGATAAGGGAGAAAAATAAATTGAAGAAGATAAAAGTTAAATATAAGTTTATATGCAATAAATTTCTCACGTGAGTCTCGTTATTTAATTGCCACACCTCGTATGCCTACGCAAGCTTCTTGTAGATTAATTTAGTTAAAAACCACTATGATAAATGAAAAGAATATTATTTAGAATTAAATATATATTTAATGAAACCGTTCATTGTTTGATACCCTATACTATACAGTCTCTTTACGATTAGACCATAATTCCCTAAATGCAAATTCAGTAAATCGGTTGAATTCACCCCTGCTCGTACAAAGTTGTCAATTTAATGTATTTATTGATTTTCGCCATATCAACAGTGTTTTGTTTAAGCAGATTTATTAGATTAAATTTCAAAGTTTCTCGAATAACCATTGAAAGAAAGGATGATTGTGCAGGGAATTGTAGGGGGGAGCATGTTAAGCAAAACCGAAACTTTCCTGTTTGCCTTTGTTAATAAATTTTAAGAAAACAAAGTGGAATATCGAATTAAATTTTATTTAATACACTTAGAAATTCGGAAACATTAATTAATTTTATTCCAATTTATATTGCAAAGAATCAGAAGAATATGCTTTTGTGGTGATACACACCGTTTGATTTCTTTTTTATATTTGGAACTTCCGGCACCTGAAAATGTGTAAAAATATAAGAAGAAGAAGTATATTTGATAAATATAAAAAGAGGCCTGATAAATTAAGAAGGAAAGAACGAAATCCAACGAAAGAAATTTCTTCATTTCACCAAAAATTAATCATTTCTAAATCCAAGCAAAAGTAATGTACAACTTCCAATTCATATCTCTACCTTATACAGTATATGACCTTTTTATACTCACGAAACAATAGAAGGTTATTTCAAAACATATCACTAGCTAACACAGCCACTCAGTGTAATGAAAGTTATCATTGGAAAGTAAGAGAACTTTCCTTGGCTTAGTGATTTAGAACTTTGTGTAGTTTCGTATTTTAAAAATTAAGTTTTAGTTCCAATTTTTAGGAAGAAATTGATTAATAAAAATAATTGCCCTTACAATCTATAAGTTTTTCCCAACGTAATACGAGGTACTAACTTCTTTAACCACTTCCTTTGTGAAGAAGATGAGGTAGAACCTTTCTAATGAAAAATATTTCCCAGACGTCTTTTGCAATATGAGCTCCTGCAAAAAATAACTTTTCTGCAAATAATTAATCCCGACTGCTTTGAGGGCAAGGTATCGTCTTCACGTTCTGATTGTATAGATTAGAACTCAGCTGTAATTGTTTTGCCCTCGTTGAGACACTAGTAGTGGTTGCAAGCCTTCACAAAGCAAAATCTCGTAAGCGTAGATCAGGATTTTCAAAGTATGCGATACTGGATGGTTTGTTGATGTTTCCTCGCAAGTAAGCGTAAATAACCCATCTAAATAAAGGTTTTTTTATTTTTATTGGTCGAAAGAAGTAAAGGAAAAATTGTTAGCCTTTTGAGCTTATTACCATCTCCTGAAATATACTGAATCATTTACTAAACTTCCATGACTTTGATTGATGTAAATTTTAGTCACATAATAATAGCATTATTAGACAACAATGAATTGTGAAAGTAAAACATAAATTCCAAACAAAAGCTCCAGTACCATATTCAAAAGAAAATTCTAAAAATTTGAATCTGATCAATCATCAAATTAGACAGAATTATCACTAAGATTAAGATTGTTGTGGACTGCATTATTTTGTAAATGAATAACCATAGGAAAGGTAGTCAGAAAAATGAGGAGTATCGGCGAAGGACGACTAACACGGAGATTTATAAATATTTTCATCCATAAATCTTTGTGTTTGTTATCCTCTCTTGCTCCAAGAGAAAAAAGTGAAAACAATAAGATTTGTGCAGCGATAAATTGCGTTGTCTGGGTTTCGGGAGTTTATTTACGTTATGAAGTCCATATGTAGACCTACCTCTTCTCGAACATTCGGTCACTACACCACTGGAGAAACATCGAGAGAATAAAGGGAATAAGACAGAACCTCGCTGAAAATTAGACGTCTTTTGCAGTATGCGGTCCTGGAAAAACACCTTTTTGCAAATAATTAATCCTAAAGATGGAGATAGTTGTGAACAGCATTATTTTGTAAATGATATTTCATAGGAAAGGTAGTCAAAAAAAAATAGGAAGTATCGATGAAGAACAAATACACAATAAAAATTGCTCCAAAAGAAATCAATCATTTTTATCACATCATGGAGTCCATATGTCGGCCTATCTCTTCTCAAACTTTCAGTCATTACACCACTACCATCTTCAGGAGGTAATTCTACTTCTTATCATAAATTCCTTTTCAACTTATATTATTTAATCTATTACAACCTTCACAATTGCGTTGTTTTAAAATACAAGTTTTTGGTTATTTAACTACTGCTACTACTTTCGTTGTTACAAAGGAAACTTGATAGTTTCGATACATCAACGAAAGCAGTATCAGCAGTTAAGCACTGAACATATCCCATACAATTGGTGACGAAACGTCGATATCAGAATTATCGAAGACACGATTCTGGCTTGGAAATCAAGATGAACAACGACCGCTGAAGTCTAGGAGGGAATGCAACAATTTGTTTTTGTAATGACAGACTACGATAATTCCAGTGAAAAAACAATTTTATTGGGAATCAATACGTACCCAAGTGATTACGAACATCGACTGAATATTTAAACGCATCGAAAAGTAATATTTGAACATTATAAATAAAATTGATAAAGAGCTTTTATTTTTAAAAACTCTATACCAATGAAAACTGCTAAAAATATTTCGATAATCTGTAAAAAGCGATATAATTGATGCAGTACAGTGCAGACCGAAGCTTCTGTAAAATATTTACGTAAAATACTGTTGTAAATAATACGTTAGTTTTCCTAGTATTCTTCAATGATAGTTGAACCTTCGCTTTGCAAGTTAATAATTGGATTACGATTAATTTAACATTAATTAATTTTAACAATGGGTTCATTTTATATAATCAGATTTACATTGAATGTATCTAGCCAATGTAATGATTTTCTACTCTAAGAACGAGCAATGTGAAATTATGTTTTCCAAAACTCAAACGCTTTATTTCTTTCTCGTAAATATATGCAAACATCGATGAACTACTGCCGAAGACTCAGCCGGCGTAATTGGATACTTCACTGGGGACCCCAGAGAAGAGGATGTTTTGAATATGTTCCAATCAGATCCTTGAATTTATTAGCCAAAAAATATTTAATATTTATATATGAAAGTATTATATTGAATCTGTATCCTGCCTAGTGGCATAAAGTATCAGGTGATTCAATGTATTTCAAAATTAAATAATAGCTGCTAAGATTTAAACATGGAGGGGGAGGGGAAGCTGGGTGGCTTGATCTATGATTATATTATGTAATACTGTAACGATATTATTCACCATCTGTAACCTGATTAAAGATAATTTTATGATTTTATTCCATTTGATAAAATTGGAAATTCCCTTTTCCACACACCAAATATTTGTTAAACAACATTTCTTGTTTTAATCTGTTATTCATTACATCAAACTTCTGCTTAAGTTTGTGGGTACAATAAAAGTGTTATTAAATAATTTTTTACCACCATTATTGGGGGACGGTGGATACAATAATAGCCCATTTCTCCATTTTTAATACCACTGTATTTGAAAATAGCTTGGTTATGTGCTCTACCTGGTCATCGTGTCACAATAACCAAGATATAAAGTTTCTCATCACAAACACGAAAAGAAAATACAATCGATAGCCACCCAACATATTTGGAAACCTAGCAATTAAATAAAATATCTTTTCATCATCTTTTTCAACTGCTGTTTTTGGAAATTTTATATAATGATTGCTTCTGATACAGTTTTCACTGCCAAACAAGCATTGCTTTTGCTGACACCCGGCAAATATAAAATACAACATCGCGTTATAATTATTACTTTTAATATTATTTAAGAAATTATCTGTCGCAATACAACAATTTAGAACGAGAATTTATTCAATCAACTTGTATATCCCTTGAAATGCTAGTCGTAGAGACGGTCGTGATGGAAGTTTTATCGCACTTTCGTAAGCTTTCACAGCCAAACGATCTTCTTTAGGGTTTCACAAAACGAGGATGGTTTGATGAAAAATAAGACTCATCTAATAGTGTTTATTTTGTGAAAAAGAATTAGTATTATTTTTGAAGAGGCCATGCGTTTATAAAAGGCTATTTAAATTTTCATTATCGACGTTTAATTTGACAGTATCTTAGTGAAAGTTGTAAAATGGATAAAAACTCTATTCATGGTGCAATTCAGAACTTGTTTTTTAAGAAGATGAACACAACTGGGAACTTTAGCGGATGTACAGTAAAAATTGGCCAGCACCAAATCGTGACCTTCAAAGGAGCAGAAAGCTACAATTTGACATGAGTCTTGAAAGTTAAGAATGTCCTGAACCAACAAAACCTGTTACCATTATAGAAATGATTGAAAAAATTCATGATGTGTTACGTGAACGAAGAGTGAAAGTGGAGGAGATTACCAAGATTGTTATCATATCTACGAAAAGTGTACACCCTATTTTGTATGGCGAATTAGGCATGCATAAGCCTTTTGCTAGATAGATGCCGCATTTACCCGTTGCAGATCAAAAACATTGAAGGTGCACGAAGTTCCAACAATTCGAAGCCATTTAACATCAATCCAATAGGTATTTTGCGTTGCTTTATTGCGGTTTATGAAACTTGGCATGTGCCAGAATCGAAACAGTGTCAGTAGTGGAGGCATAGTGACAGTCTTCTGCCAAAGAAAACTAAAACGTTTCCCTCAACTGTAAAGGTAAAGGCCATGATATTTTGGGATTCGAAAGGAGTACTTCTCATCAATTATCTTGCAAAGGGCTAAATTTTCAATGTAATATATTATGCTGCCGTTCTGGATAAAATGAAAGCTGCCATTAACGAAAAAAATCACCGATTGCTCAAAATTGCTCAAAAGAAAGTGCTATTCTTTCATCACACACCAGTCGCATTATTCGGAAACACCTGAATGAATTATGGTTGGTAGTTTTGCCCCAACCACGCTATTCACAGGATCTGACACCTTCAGATTTCTACTTATTCCTAAAACAAAAGATATTTCTCCCCGGAAGGAAACTCAAGACAGTCATGAAAGTGGTTGCAAAAATAAAGCAGTATTTTGACGACCTACATGTTGATGATTATAATACTGGTGCAATACCATCCCAGCCCCGCTGGTCCGAGTTTATTAATGTAGAAAGGGAATATGTTTAAGATTATAAAAAGGTCACCCTATTTCAAATGTTTCATTTTAAATCTCACCTTCCGTCAAATTACTCTCACACTATCGATATAATTACCGAATATCGATTTTTGTAATGACTTCACGATGAAACTTGGACGGAGATATTACCAGTTTTACTGTCTTGAAGTGCCTTCAATATCTCTTATGGCGGAATTTTAAATATCAACTGGCTTAATAGAGTAGAATTTGCTTTTTAAGTGACTCCATAGAGAAAAATTCATGTCGGAAGATATTGGCGACCAATTTACATTAGCATTCTGAAAGATTACACGTCAAGAGAATCTCGTGGATAGTAATTCGATGTTTCCTCGTGTTACGTGGTATACAGCATCATCTTGTTGAAAATATATATTATCAATGGCAATTTCCTTTAGTTAAGGACATAAAAAAAATCTCTTAATATCGCATTATAACGTTCTGCATTTACTGTAACAGCTTTGCCGTGATTATCCTCAAAGAAAAATGAGCCAATTATCCGTCCAGACCATAAACCACACCAAACCGTACATTTTTACCCATAAAATGATAGTTCATGAATAACTTGTCGGTTTTCTTCTCCCCAAATACGACAGCTTTGCTTATTCACTGTCCCATTTAGTGTGCCTCATCGCTAAAGATTATTTTATACGCAAAATATCGAGCTATTGCTCTTTGGTCTAACATCCAACTAACAAAATTTCTGCGTTGTCGATGTTTTGTTTCCTTGAGTTCAAGGATTAACTGTATTTTGTATGCATGCATCTGCAAATTCGCCAAAAGCTGGTGAGAGTAATGCCTAATTCTTAAGAACTTCGTGGTATTGATGTTGATTGGTCATTTACCAGAACGTAAAGTTTTTGGGCTGCCTGAATATGATTTATCTGAAACTGATCCAAGGCCTTCAAATTTTATAGCTAAATTTCGAATTGTTAGCTCAGTGGGACGATTAAAGCCCAAAGAAGATCGCGATTTCCCCAATGAGTTTGTTTTATCAATCGACCATTCGCATAATAAATTTTTAAGACTTCAGTATCCTGTTCTTCAAAAAGCGGCGCCATGGTTAGACTTGTATAGGACACAAATTAGTGTCACGCGAGAAAAAATAAATACTTTTAAAAAATAGCCACTTAAAATCTTATAATAATTTTTGGAAGATCTAATAGTAATTCATTAGAATTTATTTTTCTAATGTTTATATTTTACATGCTTTAAAATTTTAAATAATAAAAAAATTCCAGTAAATGAATATTTCCTTTACTAAATATGCTTGTGGATACATAAAAATTAGACGATTTTCTTAAAAAGAAAATATTTGTAAATTGCAAGTATTGTTACACTTATCCACATTTCTATGTGAGTAGACTTTAACAAAAGCTTAACCAATCTAGTGCTTTTTATTGTCACGAGAAACACTGAAAAGCCAAATGGAGCCAGTTCTAAAATGAGAGCATGTTTCCTTTAACTTTAATATATGTAAATATAAGAAAAACTGAAGAACGACATTCCTAGAATATCTGAGCGGGACAATATATGTATACAAGAGCAGCAGGATAAAACAGAAAAACTAAAACATATTATTATAACCGAAGGCAAATATATATGTATACTGAAATACCTCCTTTTTTATTCCCTAAATATATTACCAGAATATTTTAAATTTTTTTGCGCAGAGTAATGTTTAATAACCTCCGGAAAACTGGGAAGTAAAAAAGAAGGACATCTTTTAGGAAAGGATAGTATAATAAATATCAAACAATAGTTTTCAACATAATATACACGGTCTTCTTATCGAGAATCCGTTGTTAAGGTCAATAGCAAAGTAAATTGTAAAATTTCATGAGCTTTCCCGGTCAATATAAATATTAATCTCTCGTATTTTGCGTAGTTTGATTGTACACGCACACAGTAGGACAATTTAAAACAAATCGATTCAGCAATAATAAATGTTAAATCTAAGGACACTGTATTTTTCTAAACAGTAGTTATTAGAGTGAAATTGAAGACGTGACGATTCCTAAAGCTCTGCGTATTAGATCACGATATTCATAAAGATTAAACTGTTTGGTATACCATATAAAATATATGCTTTAAATATTATATATAATATAAAAGGACGCTTTATTTCTTTTCGTAAACACTTCCAAGCTCCGTCTTTTAACTGCTAATAGTGTTTGTTCAGTAACATCCGAATTCAGTAGATAATTAATACACGGAGTGTTAACAATTTACAATCAAGACAAATAAAAATCCCTTACCACATCAATGTTCGCATTCTGCATTCGTATTTTAACAACTAAGTTATCATCACCAGCAGATAATTAATCACAGTGTCATAGTAAAACTAGCACAGAATAACTCCGTACACCTTACCCACATCGCATCAAAAGAAACTTACGAGGGTGGTCCCATAAGTACCCGACCTGACCTAGAGATGGCGGTAGATGTTTGAAAACTATCACTGTATTAGAAAGTACTAAATCTATAAAGCATATGCTTCACGCCATCAATAGTGAACGTTTTTAGTGAATTTGTAGAAATGGAGAAAATTGGTCATCGTTACGTGATACAATACTTCCATTTGAAAGGCCTCAGCCCAACCGATGTAAACGCTGAACTGGATTCTACTCTGAGTGAGTCTGCTCCTTCGTTTACAATAGTGAAATATTGGGTAGCAGAGTTTAAACGAGGCCGTACGAGCTGCTAAGATGGACATCGCAGTGGTCGACCAAATGAGGTGACGATTCCAGAAATGGTGAAGAAGATCCATAAAGCGGTACTGGATGATCGTCGACTGAAAGTGCGCAAGCTAGAAAACATAGTACGCATTTCAAAAAGTGCGGTACATCTCATATTATCTGAAAATTTGGATATGAGAAAGCTGTGTGCAAGATGGGTGCCGCGTTTGCTCACACTCGAGCAAAAAAAGTGTCTTGAAGAAACTGTCTGAAACTGTACGATGCATAATACACGAGCCATATTATATGAACCACAACTATATCACGCTATGCCCACTATGTTTCACCAATTAATTCAAGTCAATAAAGCAAACGACATTGAAGAACGATTTACGAAGAAATGCCTGGACATCAAAAGAAGAGGCAGTTCACGAAGCTGCTCACACCTGCTTGGAAAATTTGCAAAACAAAAGAAAATCTTTGTGTAGCCAAGGCATACAAGACGAGTCCACCGTTAAAGATCATGACAACAAAACATTAGACTTCCAGCAACGTGGAAATTCTGGCGATTGTCAAATACGATAGCAAACTCATTATCCCAACGCATGCCGTACGACAAAGGTAGATCACTAATGTGTCCTATTTCATTTCTGGAACATAGCATAAAGCACTAGGTCTTTTAGGAGGAAGCTATGATGTTATCTCCAAGACCCTTCCATAATTTTGCTTAATAATGCTTGGAAGAGTGTAATATATATCCCATAATCTACTTGATCGATTGATACTGCTAGAAGTGCTCTATCATGCCCTTCATTTCTCAATCTAGAATTTTGTATATTGGACTTGGTTCCTGAGATTTCATTGCCTTGCATTTATAATCGTCCCATAGATTCTTGACGAAGTACACTCGCATATTTGAGTTATTAATGCAGCAGGAAATTCATAAAATTATGTTGCAGCTTTCATGGCAGTTACAACGTGTTTTACCTAATGCTAATAACGTGGAAAAGAAGTTAAAGCACATAATAACTACAAATCTATTTCAGATGAAGAAGTACTGTTATTAAAGTCAACTCTAACACTTCTTTTCCAATAATTAGTAAAACGTATTTACTATTTATCTTTAATAATGCAAAAGACATTAATTGTTACAGTTATAACCTACAATTTTTCTTCCTAAATTATGTGTTCCCCCTGTTATATTGCTCTTATTAAATTAGGTATTATAACGGTAAATTAACTAAAAGCAAAATGATCCTAATACAATAGTAAATTTAGTTAACAACAATTTGATCAATTTACCAATAATTGGCAGGCCTTTATTAAATCAGAAATTCTAGAGCGTTGAAGCAATCTAATGTTGTATCTAATTGCAAGTCCAGAAGACGGTAAATGGGGATGGGGGTGCGGTCGCTAGATACGGATTAATTAGCTTTGGTACACATTCCATCTAAAGAGAACAAACACTGTCGTAGTGGATTGCTGGAGCTTGATGAGACTGTTATGTACTAGATTTCGGAATAATCTGAACTGCTCATCATTTAAACAGTTCGGATTATTTCAACTATCATCTCTGTTTAAAATGCAAGAACGGGACAGAAAAATTACGCTTGACCGCTTCAAATCCTGCTAATCTTATATTCAATGTTTACCTTTCTAATTTACGTCGTTAGGTTTAATCAAGGGTTGCGATACACCTTGTTAAAGATGCAATTTCTTTCAAACATTGCTTTAGTGGCAATACATAATTATTTAAAATTTATAAATTTAAATTTAGTTGATATTCGAAATATATAGAGTAGGAGTATGTTATAAATAGAGTGTCTGTATTTTATACACTTTAAGCATTCTAGTAGCTGAAATGGTGAGCTCGTACATCTTAAGCGACCGTGGAATCTCTAGCGCCAGTATTCGGTTGCATATCCGTCCCGTAATCGGGATTTTGATGCCTTACAGAATTAATTTTATTAATTAATTTAATTATCCTTTTGTCTATCAATTATTAATAGTTTTCAAGAGATTCTACTGGTGTTAATTATTACTTTTCGAAAATTTTGTTTTCGATACGTCCGAAATGTAATTCTTAAATAAATTTAAGTTTTTTTGTCAATTCTTAATTTACGTCATCTCTAATACAGGCAAAGAAATAAAGAATTACGACGATGGTCTCAGAAGTACCCGATCCAACAAAGAAAACACAAAAATTTTGGAAAGAAATATATTTATTTTTCAACATAATCTCCTTTAAGCTCTATACACCTTTCCCAGCGATGTTCAATAAGTTCGATACCCTTTTTATAATAAGAACTGTCTTGCCCCTCAAAATCGCCATTAACTGCCGACATCACTTCTTCATCGTTGGAAAATCTTTGACCACTAAGCCCTTTTTTCAAGTTTGGGAACAGATAATAATCCGAGGGGCTAAATCTGGCGAATAGGATGCATGAGGTAGCAATTCAAACTTTAATTCATTAATTTTGGCCATTGCAATAACGGATTTGTGAGCTGGTGCATTGTCTTGATGAAACAACACTTTCTTCTTAACCAAATGCAGCAGTTTTCGCTTGATTTCTTCGCTCAAACGTTGCAATAAGTTCGCATATTACGCGCCCTTGATAGTTTTTCCTTTTTCAAGGTAGTCGATGAAAATTATTCCACTCACATCCCAAAAAACCGATGCCATGACCTTGCCTGCAGATGAAATTGTCTTCTTCTTCTTTGGAGCCGGTTCTCCCTTTTGAATCGATTGTTTTGATTGCTCTTTTATCTCGAGTGTGAAGTGATGGACCCATGTTTCATCCATGGTAATGAAACTGCGCAAAAAGTCAATTGAAACATGTTCACGACAGTGTTCCTGCTAGAGCGTGAGCAAACGCCGCGCCCATCTTACACGTAGCTTTCGCATATCCAAATTTTCAGATAATATGCGATATACCGCACTTTTTGAAATGCCTACTATGTCTGCTAGCTCGCGCACTTTCAATCGACAATCATCCAGTACCGCTTTGTTTATTTCCTTCACCATTTCTGGAGTCGTCACGTCATTTGATTGACCACTGCGATGCTCGTCTTGGCAGCTCGTACGGCCTCATTTAAACTCTGCTACCCAATATTTCACTGTTGTAAACGAAGGAGCAGACTCGCCCAGAGTAAAATCCAGTTCAGCTTTTATATCGGTTGGGCTGAAGCCAGTAAAATCGAGTCTTCTAATATGTACATAAGTTGCATTATGAAAATTGATATTAAATAAAAATAAATGAATTTATGGCATGTTAGTAGACTCAAATCGCAGAGAATGACGATAAGCTGTGATCGAATTGTAAGATACATGCCAGATATGTATGAGATCGTGAGTTCGGATATCATTTCTTCAAAAAAATGCAACATATGTGCGATGAAAAGAGTGTAAAAAAAATTAGAACTTTCAGTTTCACGTCGTAAAAAGCCCATAATTATAGATAGAAATTTTAAATTCTATAATTTATAATAAATTATTTTAATTAATTTACCCTAATGGCCATTTTTATATAGAAAAATTAATAAACGCGTAATTTAAGCTAACGCTAAATGTTTACTTAACCCTATATAGTATAACCCTTAATAATTATCGAGGACCTTTCATTATTTTAACGCAAAAACATTTAACAAAGAAATTGCAGAAAACAATGGACATATTGATCAGTAAACGGGCCAGTATTTTTTCTCTTTAGTTTTTTTTTTCTAGACGCAAATGAAAAAAAAATCCGACAAGGTCTTTCAATTTTCCTGATGAAAAGGGACGTATTTTTGAAAGCAGTTTTACGATCCCGCGCTTTAAGGACAGCTCCGAGATATTGTGGAGAAAATAGTGGTTTTTTAATTAAAAAATTTCCCGTCATAAGAAGAACAACTGTGTTCGATAACATGCGGAACTTATGTTTTTTTATGTGATTTATTGGGAAGAAATAAAAAAAAGCGGTCGAAAATTAACGGAATCGAGTGGTTACAGAAATAGGGTATAATAAATCACCAAATCGGGCAGAAGTAAGTCTTGAAAACTGGAAACGGTTTTCCTAAAATGCTAATATATAATTCTCTGCACTCTGAAACTTTCAAAACTTGACGCTATTGTTTAAATTAGGATGGACTTGGAGGTTTTATTTCAAACTTCAAATTTTCACAAACTTATCTATAACTAAGAACTTAAATTATATATCGTAAAGTTTAAGTTAACTTTTCGTCTGTTTTGTCTAAAATTCGTAACTTATTTATAATTTAATATTTTAATGTGTTCGTTTGTACTATCATTTTGAACTAACATTCAATATTATTCATAGATTTCTATAATTGCACAATATATCGGCGTTAAATATTAGAAAGAACCGTTCTGTTTTGCATGTTTCAATTATTATGATATAATAATAATCCATGCCTTCACATCCCTCGAAAGCTTAATGCCAATTATAGTAGGCTTTGGCAGATCATAAGTAAAGAAGCGAAATTGAGCTGCGCCCCATAGGCGTGCGCTTGACAGTAGATACATAAAGGAAATAGTAAGTGTTCATGGTGAAACACTTATCTTTTTAAGCATCTACCGTAAAGTCACAAACTCACTTGCTATATGCTGTGCTATTATTAAAGTCACATCCTTTATACACGAGGCTGGTCAAGAAGTACCCGACCCAACAAAGAAAACACAAAAGTGGAAAGAAATATATTTATTTTTCAACATGATCTCCTTTCAGCTCTATACACTTTTCCCGGCGATGTTCAATAAGTTCGATACCCTTTTTATAATAAGAACTATCTTGCTCCTCAAAATAGCCATTAACTGCCGACATCACTTCTTCATCGTTGGAAAATCTTTGACCACTAAGTCCTTTTTTCAAGTTTGGGAAGAGATAATAATCCAAGGGGCTAAATCTGGCGAATAGGATGCATGAGGTAGCAACTCAAACTTTAATTCATTAATTTTGGCCATTGTAGTAACGGATTTGTGAGCTGGTGGATTGTCTTGATGAAACAACACTTTCTTCTTAACCAAATGCGACCATTTTCGCTTGATTTCTTCGCTCAAATGTTGCAATAAGCTCGCATATTACTCGCCGTTGATAGTTTTTCCTTTTTCAAGGTAGTTAATGAAAATTATTCCACTCACATCCCAAAAAAACCGATGCCATGACCTTGCCTGCAGATGACGCGGTCTTCGCCTTCTTAGGAACCGGTTCTCCCTTTCGAGTCCAAAATTCTTCTTTGTTGCTGTGAAACTTCGCCAATCACTCAATTGAAACATCTTCACGACACTGTTTTTCTCGAGTGTGAGCAAACGCGGCACCCATCTTACACATAGCTTTCTCATGTCAAAATTTTCAGATAATATGGGCTATACCGCACTTTTTGAAATGCCTACTATGTCTGCTAGCTCGCGCATTTTCAGTCGACGATCATCGCCTCATTTGGTCGACCACTGCGATGCTCGTTTTGGTAGCCCGTACGACCTCGTTTAAACCCTGCTACTCAATATTTCACTGTTGTAAACGAACAAGCAGACTTACTCAGAGTAGAATCCAGTTCAGCTTTATATCGGTTGAGCTGAGGCCTTTCAAATAAAAGTATTGTTTCACGACGACCAATTTTCTCCATTTTTAAAATTCACTGCAAACGTTCACTATTGATGGCTGCCAAATAAATACCAAACAATGTGGGATCTTCAAACTTAAAACATATGCTTTATAAATTATGTACTTTCTAATACAGTGATATTTTTTAAACAACTACCGCTATCTCTAGGTCAGGCCGGGTACTTATGGGACCACCCTCGAATATATTTCTGCTTATTAAATTTCTAAAACGTAGAAAGCAACCAGATTAGAACAAGGCAGTCACATCACGTCTGAACAAGTTTTTAACTGCATTTTCTCCGTAACCACAGCTAAGCCAATACTAGCGCTTTTCGAATAATTTGTACTTCACACATGCTGTTTAAATTTGTCAGATACTGACTGTGTAAAGGAAACAATATCTAGACCATTATTTTAATCATGGAAGTGTTTTTCTATTCTTAAATATCTGTCAAGAAAACGTAATCTTTAAAGATATGCATGTGGAGTTATTTTAATAGGTCTGCTTTCAGAACAAAGTCTTTCTCCAAAGAATCTCAATGCCCAAAGAATTATTAGATTATGTTAAAAGATCAAACCTCTTTGTATATCCAAAATAATTGCAATAACTTCAAAATACTGGCACTGACGTTTCGTCACCACTTGTATGGTACAAGGTACGATGCTAGTATTGACGAAGACGCGATTTCAGTCCGGAAGTCAAGATGAAGAAGGTATAGCCAACGACTGCGTAAGTCTACGAACCAGATTATGTTTAATTTTGGCACTGACGTTTCGTCACTACTTGTATGGAATAAGGTACGATGCCAGTATTGACGAAGACGCGATTCCAGTCCGGAAGTCAACACGAAGAAGGTATAGACAACGACCGCGGAAATCTACGAACCAGATTATGTTTAATTTTGCCACTGACGTTTCGTCACCACTTGTATGGTACAATGTAAGATGCTAGTATTGACGAAGACGCGATTCCAGTCCGGAAGTCAAGACGAAGAAGGTATAGACAACGACCGCGGAAGTCTACGAACCAGATTATATTTAATTTTGTCAATTACTGCGGTAGAGACTTTGTTAGACAGTGTTTTTCAGACACTGTTATAACTGGACCTGTACATATAGTTTATTAATTCATTATAATGTACATACACTACCGGTCATATTTATTTGCCCACCCCAATTTTATGTGTTTCCTCAAATACGGATTATCTTTCGAATATTATTAGTGGAAGTAATTCCATATGAATTTCTACGAAAATCTTAAATTGTTTATGATATATCGTAAAGGTGTCATAAATTGGAAAAATACCATAAATATTATATAGGTTAATCCCTACAGTATTAACAGTTTTACCTTCATTTCCGAAAGGTATTACCAATATTGTCTTATTGTACTAACTAATTACAATATTAGGATGTGTTATACAAAAAGGAAAATAAATTTTATGTCAGTCATCGTTCATCTTTTGTTGCGAAAACAGTGAAATAGAGAGTTATTGTGAATATTTTAATGCAATGCCGAACACGAAGGAATTATCTGTTGAAGTGCGTGCATGATAATTGCATATCATCGTACGGGTAAAAGTAATCGCGAAATTGCAAAAGAATTACGATTAAATCGCAGAACCGTTGATTATAACGTTAAAAAATTTGAAGAAAGTGGTACATTTTCCAACAAAAGAAGATCTGAATGACACAAAGCGACGACATCTGCAGATGACCGACATCTAATACGGATAAGTAGACGCGATAGATGAAAAACAGCATCAGAAATTGCTGCTGAAATGAATAAAGCGTGTGCTAAACTAATTAGTGTGTCCACGATACAGAGAAGGTTAAGGCAAGCGGGTTTATACGGAAGAATTGCTCTGCGAAAACCACTACTACGAAAGCAAAACAAGATAAAACGACTAAATTGGGCTAAAGAACATAAGAATTGGACGATTGATCAGTGGAATAATGTGTTGTGGACAGACGAATCGAAGTTTGAACTTTTCGGTAGTAAAAGGCGAATATTCGTAAGAAGATCCGCAGGAGAAAGAGTACTGCCAGAATGTATTGCGCCTACCGTAAAACATGGAGGAGATTCAGTAATGATTCGGGGGTGTTTTGGTGGAAGATCTGTAGGCGATCTCGTCAAAATTGAGGGAATCCTAAGAAAAGAAGGCTACAAGGAAATTTTAGAAAATAGCGCTGTTCCTTCAGGACTAAGGATTCTTGGCGAAAACTTTGTATTTCAACAGGACAACGATCCGAAACACACTTCTAGAATGTGTGGCGATTACTTGCGTCACCTAGAAGAGCAAGGGCAAATCTCTATAATGGTATGGCCAGCTCAAAGTCCTAATCTGAACCCAATAGAGCTTCTTTGGGAAGAATTGGACCGGAAGGTTCGAAAATGTGCTCTATCATTCACCACTGTACTCTGGGAACAACTTCAAGAAGCCTGGGCACAAATTACAGAAGATACACTGCAAAAATTAATTGAAAGGACGCCGCGGTTATGTTCCGCAATTATCAAAAATAAAAGTGGGCACATTGATGAGAGCAAAATTTAATAATAATTAATGATAAAGTTTTTATATAAGGAAAATGTAACTATTTTATGTTTATTTTACACTATTGTATTGGTACAATAAATAAATTTTCAGTACACATTTGATAGTTTAATAACTTTGGCTAAAACTAAGGGTGGGCAAATAAATATGACCAGTAGTGTACATGTTCTTATAGCTTTATCGTATAATTACATTTGCTATCGGTGGGCAAATAAATAAATAATTCCGAAACTATCAAATTTTAGTAGTTTTAATACGAGTTTAAATAAAAATATTGACATTTATGTACATATATGCGCATGGATACACACATACGCATGTACGCTTGTTGGTGCGCTAGGAAAATTTTATTTTACGAGTTTTAATTAAACCTATAAAACAAATATATATAATTTATTTACGTACATTGTCATTGTTAGTTATAAAGTAATGGGTTATTCCGTAATGTGTAATAAAGGCAGAACGAGCTGTCATCTACCGTACATTCAATTACTCCAGTAATAAATATCCTTCAAAGCAACTGTGGACCGGTTAATCTACGTTGGAAACATATTTTGCCGGCCAACATCATTTCCTTTTGAAGAAAACAGCCTTTGCGATACCTTCGGGAATCTGTTTTACCAGTTGCGACATTTTGTAGACTATATGACCCTTTCAAGACCATTTGTATAGAAAGAAAGTGAGACCCAGAAGTTTCGCAACAACCGGTATACATTTAGTATTCAATATTTTCCTTTGTAAAGGAAAAACGAAGAAGAATAATAAAAATAAATTGTATTACTGTAAAAGAGCTTTTTTCGAATCAACACTTATTAATAATGTTAATAAATTAATATAATTTTTTTTTAAGTTAATGGGGATGTATTACTAAATTATGTAACTTTTAGAAAGCTGAGAATAACTTACTCAAACATAGTACAGGGTGTTTCAAAAAGAATATACGTATTACAAAGTATTATTTTGTCCAAACTATCGATTCCTGCGCCTCGGCTCGGCTATTGGAGAATCGAATACATAATTTAGTTTATTTAATAGCCGCTAGAAGTCAGTTGTCTTCTGTTTTTCTTGGTAACCGTCGTATGTTTAAAATGGCTACTCCGCAGCAGAAATCATTTTGTGTTTTCGAGTTTGCGAAGTGCAATTCCGTGATTACAGTGCAAAGACGTTTCAGGTTGAGCTACCAAATTGATCCTCCGAATGGGTGGAAATGCGAAGATGGTATCGACAGTTTGTAGATACAGGATGTGTATGTAAAGGAAAGAGTCCTAGCAGCCCTCTTGTTTCTGAAGAAAATGTTGCACGAATTCAAACTGCTTTCCAATGTAATCCTCCAAAATCAACTCGTCGTGCCAGTCGGGAGTTACAACTGCCTACAATAACAATTTGGCGTGTTTTGAGACGTCGGTTGGTTATGAAGCCGTACAAGTTACAGTTGTTACAAGCTCTGCGTCCTGATGACAAACGGAAACGTGTGGCATTTTTTAACGAGATTCATGATGCTATTAACAATGATAACACTTTCGCACAACGCATCGTGTTCAGTGATGAAGCGACTTTCCATGTTAGTAGTCTGGTAAACAAACACACGCTTGAATTTGGGGTCTACAGAACCCACATGCAGCCATTGAACACGTACGAGATTCGCCTAAAATCAATGTGTCTTGTGCGAAATCCCGATCATCTGTTTACGGCCCATTCTTCTTTGATGGAAATACGGTTAACGGTCAGTAGTATCTCGCTATGTTACGAAACTAGTTGTTTCCGAGGCTGCACGAAGACAACTTCATTTTTCAACAACACGGGGCACCCCCTCACTGGAGTCGCCAAGTGCGTGAATATCTGAATGAAACTCTACCGAACCGTTGGATTGGTCATCAAAGAGCTGGTGACTTAGTATGTCTCAGCTGGGCTCCACGGTGGGGTTTCGTTAAAGACAACGTTTATGTACCACCACTCCCATAGAACCTGAAAGAGTTGAAGAACCGAATCCGTACTGACATAATATCAGTGACGAAGGACATGCTTGCCCGAGTATGGGAGGAATATGAGTATCGATGTGATATTGTTCGTGTCGCTGATGGAGGACATATTGAACATCTGTAATCTGAACTTGAGAGGTTCGTAAATATGTGTGTAAACTTTCATATTCGTATGTCTTAAAGTTTAATAAATATATGCATTCGAAATACGTACATATATTCTTTTTGAAATATTTATTTAGTTTTGGTCAGCCATTTTAGACTCTATGAATACTGCTTACAAAGAAGATATTCCTGTAACAATCAAACACAAAATTACGGAAAAACAACAATTAAAAGGACAATAGCAAGGATCAGCAAAGATCAGAGATTAGAGACTATAAAAGAAAATATAATAAAGCTGCGAAGGAACTGGAAGATATATTGAATTCTAAAAATCAAAGTATTAATAATTACCTAGAGAAATCAACAAAATTCGTTATGGAAGGTAACAAAGAAGTTAAAAGTGCCAATTCAATACAATTCTCTTCGTATTTTATTTGATAATAAATAATATTAGACCTTTCTTTTAAAAATGACAGTATTCTCTTCAAATACCTCTATTCACTAAATTAATTAAATATATTTGAAATCTAATTTATTGTATTATACCTTTAGTATTCACAAGAGGAGGTTTCACATATTCTGATGTTTCTCACCATGAAAATTTCTTAATATCTTGGAAAGACAGGGTTTTCAGGATTTAAAGGATATCTTAACCAGGATACTGATTATAAGTAAATATTAATACGTGGGATGTCTTTCAAGTTTTGCATAGTGGAACATAGAAGGCGCCTGTAATTTTGCTCGATTTCTTTCTCATGTGTTAAGTGCTATTCTATCTTCAGATTACCCAAAGCATATGGGTTTTGAAAATATCCCTTGCTTCACTGGAGGACTCAAGCTCGAAAAAGAAAATAAAAAAAATACTTACGACATAGTGATATTATTCGGGTGCTTTCAATAGATTCTTGTTTCATTTTCGAATCCCAAAAGTAAATGAATCGTCTGATAAAGTATGACTATATTTCCAAGGGATTCTCAAGAAACCTTCCTAATTAGTTTTTTATTATAGAATGTTGCACTATTAGTGTCAGATACGTGTGTCAGATGTCTTTTAAGTTTTTCATAGTGAGACGTAGAGGACATGCCAGTAATCAAATGACAAAATAATATTCCATCTTTAGTTAACCTAAATCCAAAGTTTCTGTGCGATACGTGTATCGTTGTAGCTACAACGAACTGTTAAAGTTGACAAGTTAGTTAAAAATACTCTTCGAAGACAATTACTTCAGCAACAAGCGCCTCGCCAAGTTGGTTTCTGTATTCGGCAATGAAGCACCACATCAGTCAACAATTTCTCGGCGATCCAAGAGCAGGTTGACCAAAAACGGCCGTCACGCAGGAAAACGTCGCTAGATGATCAACGAGGATCAACATGTGATATATCGCCAAATTGAAGCATTATTGGGGATTTCAAAGACCTTAATTCAAAAAAATGTTGCATAAAAAAACGTGTGTGAAAAATTAGTTTCCCATGGATACCGCATCTGTTGAACGAAGAACAGAAAGCAGCTAGGGTGAATTCGTGTCAAGAAACTCTAGATGGCTTCAATGTCGGAAACTCTATAAACGTGTACAACATCGTCAGTGGTGATCAATCTTGGATTTACTCATACGAGACAGAAAATAAACGCCAGTCATGTGTTTGGGTGTTCCAAGGTGAAAGAAAGCCGACAAAAGTCATGCGTTCTCGAAGTGTCTCCAAAAGATGGTGGTGACATTTGTCTCGAAAGCAAATCATGTAGCTACAATTACTCTACAAGATCAAAGAACTGTTACTGTCTATGATTTCTTTTTTTAAAAATATAGTTTGCATTAACACAAAATTCGTTTTTAACTGATAATTCGATATAATTGTTTTTTTTCTTCTAAACTGACTATCGATTCCTCAACGCATATGCAATTTTTTTAGCAATTTTCAGATAAAAATCCATACTCAGTTACTTTTTACTTTCTAGTTTTAATATTTATCTTATTATTTTCTAATGTTCATTTATCAATTATTATTTAAATCTAATCAAACATCTATTCTTTAATTTTTTAATGTTTATCATTTAATTTTGTTCCAAAACGTATTTATACAAAATTTACGCGTAAACTTCCCTGTTATTGAGTGAAATTAATGGATTTAATTAATTTATTATTATTAAAACAACATTAAAACAGTTTCAAGTACATTAATGTCATTTTAGGGATTATAAACAGAATTATGATAAATGATTACGTCGTTCAATATACATACATATATCCGTATGATCGAAATTTGCAAAAAAAGTATTCATCAAATGAAATTATATTAATTTCCCCCTGTGGCCTTTGTATAACTTTATCGTAATTATATTAAAATTACATTTAGGCAGAATATTTATTTGAGGAAATATCAAAAGTAAACCCCTTGTCAATACATTTAATTCTTGTCTACCGGCAAATTCCCCGAAAATGGCATTAAACCTTTTCTTTTTAAAACAGTGTTTACCTGCGTTTCAAAGGGCCTATTATTATTTCATTTTTAGATCGAATCTAACAAAGCGCGATTAATTTACCCCCTTATTAATTTTCATTTTTCCTTCGGTAATAGCATTAAACGAACATAAAGGAAAGGGAAGATGGAATAAAAAAAAAACAAAACAAGAAACGAGCCTTTGGTAAATAAATATTTAATTAACTAGCAAATAAAATGAGACGACAGAGATTTTGAAAAGAGGAAAAGGAAAACATAAAGGCAATCACTTTACAGGAAATGCCTACATAAGGACCAAATATCAAGTGTATATATATATATATATATATATATATATAAAGTAATCTTAGGTCAATAAATATAAATCAGAAAAATATATCGGACAAGACGAAGAGGAATTTAACGAGATGGTGAAAGTAAAAGGACAAGATATTGATGTTAGATACATTGTACACTAGAATGATTCGAAAGTTTCTTCCAATAAATATCAATTTATTTGACATAGAAGAAGGTAACTTTTTTTTAAAATAAATTTCATTACATAATTTTTGACACACGAAATAACTAAAATCGTCTCTCCCGTTTGGAAATGTGATTATAAAACAGTCAACGTATTTATTCAACTTAAAATTAAAAAAGTATAGAAATAAATATCCTTTATTCTCTACATTGTATTCTTCTATAAGAGTACATAATCATCGACAGTATACACAATATAAATGCAAAGAAAACGAGGATATAAACGGTCTTTTATTAAGCGCTTCCTATCTTTAAATTTAAATAAAACAAAGTGTGTGTGAGATATCGAAATTTTTTATTCGTTTGAAAGGCCCATCGATGCCATTATGTATGGAATATAACATAGTGCAAATGTCCGCCGCGGCTTCGCTGTGTGGCGCCCATCCGAAATGTCCAATTTTCAAAGACTCTGGCGTATAAATCAGGCTGAGTTTGACCGATGGTATAGGTTATGTTGGCTTTGAGAACCGCTGTGGTTTGTGACTTATTCGCATAGACCTGCGACCTAAGAAAACCTCACAAGGAAAAGTGTAACGGGGTCAAATCGCACGATCTCGGTGTGCAGTTCACATCACCTCCACGTGAGATGACCATGCCTTCAAATCGCTAGTGCAGAATGTCCAATGTGGCATGAGCTGTGTGGCACGTAGCGCCGTCCTGTTGAAGCCACATGTCGTTGATGTCCATGTCGTCCAATTCAGGCCAAAAGAAGTTGGTAATCATCGACCTATAGCACTCGCCGTTGACCGATGACACCGCCAGCCCAAAATCCACACCAAGCAGTGACTTTTTCGGGATGCATTGGACGCCTTTGGATCTCATGTGAATTGGTATCGTCCCAAATTCGACAATTTTGTTTGTTGACGTACCCATTCATCCAGAAATGGACCTCAATACGGAAGATGATTTTTTGATGAAAATTAGGATCAGCTTCCAACTGCTCCAGGGCCCATTCAGTGAACACACGTCGTTGTCTATGGTAAAATGGGTGAAACGCGCGGAACGTTGCCCAAACAGATCACCCATTTTGATAAAACAATTTTATCATTTGCACGTGTTGTTGAACACTATATCCGTCCATAATGATTTGGCAAAACAGACTGAATAAATGACAGCCAATTCGACAGATGTAGTTTCAACAATGTGGCCGCTATCAACTGTCAAAGTTTGCAAGTCCCTATTGGAGGACCCGTTATAAACAAAATATTGTTTAGGCAGAATAATAGCAAAATCATTTACCCAATTAATACAGAACAAACTTTATTTTGACAAACCTATTCGTTTCATTGATAATGTTTTAGGGTTGTTGCGAAGGTGATTCTGTGGAGGAAGATAGCCAACTTTGTGCCCACCGCTTTGGAGGTCTGCGCGGTGGTTTTGTATCTCTAACAACTTTTGCTAGTCCGTCATTGATTTGAAAATAAAGCAGGGTATAATTTTAAGCAATTTGTAGATAAGCCCTTCCACAGTATTATATATGGTAGTGTAATTCATAATTAATATAATAATAATAATTTTAGTCTTATTTCAAAGCCAACTTCCATATTCATCGTGAGTAGTAGCACAGCTACGGCCAGTGCGGAACCTGTCATATTGTACCGGCCAACCCAAAACGTGAACGTTATTATCTCGAAACCATGTCTTCGCTTTAGGAGAAACATCATTGGGATCGTTATTCTGCGTATACAACCATATTAATGGTATTTCTTCCTCTGCATATGGTAGAACCACAGTTTGTAATATGTTCACATAGATATCAGCATTTATTATGCCTTCTATCTTGTGTAAAGGGCCTACGCCCTACCACGAAAAACACCTCCACAACATGATGCTTGAATAACCAAATTTTCGTCTTTTTGGTGTATTAGGGTTAAAATGTTGTCGCCAGTTCGTCAATTTTTTTCACCCCATTGTACGTATTCATGAACAAACGACAATCTACTTTGTATTTGCCTTTTATTTACCAATTGTACCTTTCTAGGTCTTCTTGCACGCATAATAGTAGAGGTGCGTATACAAAGGTGCAACTCACTTTCAGTTGCAGACGAACTTATGAATAGTGTTTTCTTTGCACAAATTATAATGTTTCTGTGTTCTCTAGAGCTAGTTTTCCTTTTTCCATCTCGATTTTCTTTCACTTTTGCCTCTATTAAGTAGATCGGGTATAATTGCTCTTTTTTCCGACGAACAATGTTTTGCTCGGCCCATATTACAACAGAAAAGGATGATTAAAAAATCGTTGAATTATTCTGCAACAGACAGAACTTTAGACAGTCAATTAACAGCGCATGATTAGAAAACTCAGTAATCCCCCTCATATTCGGTACTTTACCGGAAACCATATATATTCAGGGATTTTAAATAATTTCAATATAGCTGCATCAGAATTATCCGTTGTAAATTGGATCTATAAGCATTAATTTAGGACTGCTATTTTCGTGCACATGAGTAAGTTGTTCTAACAATTTATAATAGCTACTAAGAAAGGCAATAAGGCGATTGCTTTCAGGTAGTTGACTATCTTCACCGAGTTTACATGGAACAGCAACTTATTAATAAATTTTCTGTTTAAAGAGGTATGAATTCGATGAAAATTTAATCATTTATTATTCTCAATATATTAAATACTTGTACAAAATTTACTTTAAAAATACTTTTACTGGATAATTCGTTTATTTGTCACATGGTATATAACAATTTTCCACTAGCATTCGTGACGTTGTTATGTGTATATAGCTTTAGTAACTTTATATAATAGTGAGTAAATGTCGACCGTACATTCAACATTTACTGCCCTTTCATACGAAATATCCCACGTCACAAATGGACATTTTCTGTGAGAACCACTTAATAAATTACTCCAACTGTTTATATTATGAACAGGATTAAAGTTCCCTATAATTAAATACATTATTTCGTATATGATCAATCACTAAACTGCTTACCAGCATTTACTTTTAACTATGTACTTTACGAATATCGGCATTTTACGAAATAATTCCATTAATTAGCAATTCAGATTTTTACGTGCTGCTTAAAATTGTTAAATTGCTCATTTAATTCATCAAAAATCCTCCTTAATTGACCCTAAAACCGTACCTATATACATTCGATTAGCCATAAAGCAAAGCACAAGTAACATTTAGTAGTAATTCTGCTTGCTAGTAAGCATGCCGACGAGAAGATGGTAAATGAGGTACCCTGTCCATTGAACTGAGTTTGTGTAAGAGGGGCATATTATTGATTTACAAGAAAGTGATTAATCGTTTTACAACACAACACCGAAATCATTCAAAGGTGGCTAGATGTTGGAACTAATGTACATTGCAAAATAGCTCTAATAACATGGAAATATATGTAAATATGATATTTAAAAAAACGCAGCGAAAATTACTAGTATTTTAAGAATATTTTCGATTCGAAACTTCTAATACAATACAACGAAATGAAAAGAAGCTCTAAACTAATATTTCTTGTAACACCCCTACAATACCAGCTAGCTCAACTTGAAATAGCAACCCTAGTTACGTAAATAACAAATATTACATTTTCTAGATTGATTAATTTGATCAAAAACATGTATTTGAATATATTTTGAAAGTACTTATAACGGGTGGTACAAAAGTATTGTCATAATTTGAACTGGCTGCCATTTTGATATAAATGGAAAAAAAAGGGCTCTGTTTTCATAAAAAGTTTATTTATAGTGTAGAATTGATGACATTAATTGGAAAAAATTGTATGGCTTAAATGGCCACCTCCCGCGTTGATGCATAAGTGCGCTCGTTTTACGGCATTTTGAATTATTGCTTGCAAAACATCTGGCTCCAAATTGGCGATTTCTTCTTCAATGTTAGCTTTCAAGACTTGCAAGGTTCGTGGTTTGTTGTGGTAAACGCGAGATTTTAAAAAGTCCCAAAGGAAGAAGTCTGGTGCTGTTAGATCTGGCGATCTGGACGGCCAGTTCAAATCTCCAAAACGGGAGATCACTCGACCTGGAAATTGGTGTCTCAAAATGTCAATCGTTGCCCGAGCTGTATGGGCGGTAGCTCCGTCCTGTTGACACCAACAATGATCGAGACCCAATGCAGCAACTCACGGCAAAAAAACTAGTTTCGCATCTGCCTGTAACGCTCACCATTTACGGTTACGGTAGTGCCATCGGCGTCTTCAAAAAAATAAGGACCAATCACTTTTTCACGACAAATGCCTCACCAAACAGCCATTTTGAGGGGATGCAATGGCTCTTCATGCATTTCGTGTGGATTCTCTGTGCCCCAGAAACGCAAATATTGTTTGTTAACATCAAAATCAATCAAAATCATGTTTGGGGATTCTTTCTGACGTCGTCAGCAACAACAGCGATGTTCTCGGTCGAACGAGCAATTCGAGGCCGGCTACTTCTTGCGACATATGTGTGGACCCAGTTTGCACCAGACGGTCAGCCAAACGCTTAAATGTTTGAACACATGGAACACGACGACGAGGAAAACGACGACGAAATTCACGGTGCGCTAAAACGACAGACTGAAAATTTGTCAAATAAGCGGTAACAATAATTCCACGTCCCATGGCTTGTTGACAATTAATTCTCTATATATCTACATCATAAATGTCAAAGCACAGTGACATTTGGCACCATCTGCAAAAATGGCAGCCAATTCGAATTACGACATTACTTTTGCGCCACCTGTTATATCGATTTGGATTCTTTTGTATAACAAAATACCCAAAAAACTTAAGAACTCATTCCAAAACAATTTTTCTTGTGGCCAAGCGCGTCTGTCTTCCATAGAAAATATAACCATTTAAAAAGCGTATCCTTTAAATAAAATAAGTTTTCTATTTGATGAAATTCAAACAATATATTTAAAAAAAAACAGAAAATTTATAATTTTAATAATGGCACGTTTCTTTGAAAGTCAGTATTTATTAAAATATATAAAAACGTTGATAGAAGATTCTGACGTTTTTTCTCTCTCGTAAAATTCTCAAAGTACTGAAAAAGTATAGTAGGATTTCCTAAATCTTTTATCTTTAGTTCGATTTTTCTCTGCGCAAGAAAAAAATAATTTTCACCACGAAGTTTGTTTTCAATAAAACCACATCTTATTGTTGAAAAGTTTCCGATATTTTACGCTGCTGATAGAATAAAAAAATTATTATTTAATAACTCGGGTGTTAAAGTTTGCTTTTTGTTCGTTGAGTTGCAAAAAGATAAAAAAAATACAAAAAAAAAATAGAGAGAGAAAGGTTTACGAATAAAAAGGATATATCATTTCCATGTACGTAGAGTACTTTACATTTGTAGTGGTGGTAAAGTTGAAGGGTGCAAGGTACAGCAATATCCGGGCCATCATTCATTAATGTTGGTAGTTGGTAGAACTGAACACCGTCTAGTTTCAGGTAGGTGATGGAGTTATTCATGGATAAGCAAGGGATTAACTGGCAGGCGGTTGTCCCTCCGCACAGTTCAACATCAATTTGCATTACTTGACTGACTGGTTTAAATTCACCCCCGGAATTCGAAGGAACAGCTCGAATTGTTTTATAAACTTTTCTTTTTTTTTTCGATGTCCACTTGCTCAATTAAACGTTACTTTCGTTTTCTCTCTTTTTTTCTTTTCCGCGTTGTTGTTTTCTTTTATATCCCAAAGTTAAAGCAAATTACCGAACTAACTCAATGTTTGAGCAGAATCAGAAAGACTAATAGAACACTAATTATCATGATACATACAATT
>JAVIWB010004195.1:0-55540 GCA_031893035.1 Dermolepida albohirtum | reverse complement strand
ATTGATCTCTATCACAAACTCACAAACGCACGTTGCTCACATACTGCTAGAATGACACTAAATTTCTAAAATCCACAATTTCCCCTTTCCACCTATTCTTTTCAATAGGGGATTAACTAGGGTATTCAAAAACGCATTTCTGTAAATACCATTAACTATTTTTACGGTTAATTTCCGTCAGACTTGGATAATACCGAGAATAAGGGTTTTTACCTGAGGTGTCTAATACATCTGAGCATGGTTGCATATACAAGAAAAACTACACCATTACAGTTGGACAATAGAATAGGTGATACAATTGTTAACAGATGAATACAAATTGAAGACCTGGGAGTTACCTTCGAACAATTGATGTTCAGACCACACATTCTGGCAATTCGTGCACCTGCATGTAAATCTTTAGGATTTTTAATGTGTGTTTCTAAGTACTTTGGAGAAGTTGTAGTATTAAAACCTTTTCATAACGCCCTTGTTATTAGCAAGCGGGAATATGCTGACATTATATGGTATCCTACTTTTGCTTCTCACGGCCTACTTTTGATCGAATACATAGATGATTCCTAAAATTTTTTTCTTTCAAGATAAATGGACGTTTCTACTCGTCGGAACCAGTCAAGAAGAATTTCTCTTGAGGCATGAAATGCGATCTATTGTGGACGGAAGAGATCTACATTGTGCGTAGTTTTTGTGGAATTTATTATATGGTAAGATTGACTACGAATTTCTTCTGCCACGAGTGGTATTTCGCGTTTCTAGTATTTCTGCGAGATATGAAAGCATATTCCACCGTACGGCAGCAATGACCAATGTTCTACAAAGAGCGCCTATAACTGTCGTATTGCCAACAAACATATTTCGGAGTTCCAATAATATCCCAATAACATTACTACTTGCTTATTACTTAGAATCTGTGTGCAGTCTTATATCATTGATAGGCAGCTATTTAGTTGCTTTGTTTAGAATTTGAATACTTTTTTTCTTGCCTTATGTTTGACATTAATAATTATATTATTTGTTTACATTTACTTTTCATGTTTTTGTCCTATAATTGGGAGATCCTGTTGGACAATAAAGATTTATTATTGATATAGAAAAAGGCGCAATATTGTCATTATATAGTACGTAAGCTACGTGTTTTAACGCAGATGGTCTGAATTTGGCGGAATATTTTTTGTCATTCTGTAAAACCATCCACTTACTATATTAAAAATGGCGGTACAAAGTGATCTGTCCGTTGCTATAAGAAAATTTTCCTCGTCGAAGCTTTTGTAATAATCAAAAAGTTAATAATCAGATTGGGCAATGCTGGGTTAATATGGAGAGTGGAGTACAATAGACTTGCCAAGCTTTAAATTTTTGTATTGTCTTACTAATGATGCATGCGGTCTTCCTTTGCCATAGAAGAGAACAACATTTTCATTATTGACAAGTGTAATGTGTTTTCTTATACAAGCTTCGATGAATACACTGCAAACGATCGCCTAACAACTTGCAATATTTCGTTGCGGTTTAGAAATTTAATGTTTAAGAAACGGATCATTTTCCAGCCGTGAAAGAAGACTCAATGCTTCAAATTTTGTTCTTGTAACGAAGATTGTGTAATTAACTCTTTGTATATAATATTTTATGAGTAAAAGCGTGCGGTGGACTGTGATATATTTAAAATATTTGGTATTGATTTTCCATCAATTATTTTGAAGCATTATCATTGAAGACCGATGATTTCTCTGGTTTGGATTTACCTTTTGATGGCGTATCTTCAAACGTCACTTGGCAAATAAATTACGCACTTGTCACTTAGTTATAACTCCTTCATCATAAACACTACAAATTTTTTCTAGGCTTATTGAAAATTAAATAAAAGTTTTTCGTCTATCGCGTTTCTTTTCTGATCATAAATAAAACATTGCCTAATTTCTTGATTACAATTATATATATATATATATATATATATATATATATATATATATATATATATATATAGATGTAGATATTCTCTTCGTTGTGATTCATATAACCTAATTTGAATTAGTTCTTTGTAGGTGTTTAACTAATAATATCAATCTGAGCCTAGACATGTGTTTTCTGGTATCTTGTAATCAAATGGTAATTTTAATGGAGCCTGTGTAATACGGTGTCATCACATGGCATCGAAACTATATGCACCAGATTTATTTTTAGAGAGCACATAAGAGTTTTTTTAAATAGTTCTTTTTTAAAATTCGTAAAATTTGTCTATATGGGAACATCGATTTCATGGCAATACAATGCTACTCGTTTCGTTGGACAATTCTTAAGAATCAACAAGTTTTTTATTTGAATAAGCATGTGGATGTTTTTCCTCCAGATCAGTTTGAATCGTCGTACCATAAGCTTATATATTTGTTACTTCTCCATATACTCAATAATTAAGAGTTTTTCAAGCATGCCAGAAGACTGTTGTCCGCAGCTTTCTTTTGAAAATTATATTGTGATTCTTTTGATTGGTCGAAAACTATTATGCATCAATTCTTTTTCAGTGAAAAGATTCTAGTGATGTTCCCAAATTATTCGTCATAATTCCGAAAAAGATATTTCATTCCTATCCTGAGTCGCTAAATTTTCTCTTTTCCAGAGGTTTGCCTAAGCAAGCGGGGAATCCGCCGTGTGAACACCATCCTCATATCTAAATTGTTACGAAAAATTTTCAGGATATTTTCTTGGAATATGAAAACTTGATTCGCACTAGCTGAGATCGTTAGACGCCAATTTTGCGGTAACACATTTTTGCTTTTTTGCATCATGTCTTCAATTCAAGTTGTTCCAATTTTGGGTTATCGGTAATTGATTTTATTTCCAACCATGTGAGTTTGGACTAAAATTTAACTTGAAGATAACATGGTGCATCATCACTGTACACAGAAATAATTTCTTCATGAATAGTTTCTTGACCATTGCCTTTTTGTGGTAACAGTTATCAACATTTACTTTAACTATTAAAATAATAATAAATCTTATCAAATCTCTATAAATTACATAAATTGGAAGCAGGAATATCACAGCTATTTTTTAATAATTGGTTTTCCATCGTGGTTTCTTCGTTCCATGGTAAGCTAGATGTATTTTTCTTTCTTCGCCAATTGCTGGCAAAATTAGTTTTCTTTCTCAATCAAGCGTATTTACCTTACATACTTGATTGAGCAAATAACTAGCAATTTTAAATCAAATCGTTTCCTTTATTTGTTCTTTGAATATGAGTAACTTTAACGATTACCATAACCAATACTGTCCGACAGTAAAAACAAACTGTAAATGTATACAGAAAAGACCGAAAAAAATTGTTAATTAAAACATTATTAGTGCACAATTCTTTGAGCTCGGGGCCACTCAATATTTTTAAACGTTTTATTACATGAGATCCGTATTTATTATTGCTCGGTAATAGTCTTCTTCTTCTTTCGATAAAGACCGAAGAAGAAGGAAGAAATAAGAAGAAATGGTAATGTAATATAACCACCCACAGCGTATGTCGTGAGCTTTTGACGTCCACAACTTGGGGCTTTATTGGAAACAATTTTAATTCAATACATTCGCCTGCGTCTGTCCTTGTCTGACTTCCCCTAACTATGTGTACACGGCGAGATGATAACTTGACCAACTAGGATAGTAATTACCGGGCATTAGTGTGCTTTTAAGGCGCAATTAGAGATATATGATATTTATGATGATTCGTTAACTATAAATAACAAATAATCAGTTTGTTACATTGAGATGTTCTAAAGATAAATATATACAATTGTATGTTGCTTTATCCGACTGCGGTACGTGGTTTTTGGAAAATGTCCGATTTGAATTTACGTTTGCTATTCCATCTACGGTACACTAATATTTATTTAATAACCGCTATTAGAAATACGAGTATATTTTACTGAAACATCAAGTTTATCGGTGCAAAAAACATATATTCACTAATGCTGTTGTTTATTTTGAGTCGTTAATTTGATTTTAGTTAATACTTACTGTCTGTTAATGCGTAAATGTGATTTGGTATAGTTTCCGTTTGAGTATTTTCCTTACTATTAATTAATAAATATTAAATTTCGTAGATTTTCACGACCGGGTTCTTCCGGATTTTGCCACGTGGACATTGTAATAATTAATGTTTCATCGTTTGTGCTATTAAATTCCTCAAGATCAGTTATTAGAATCGTTCTCTTCGTTGTCGTTTCTATTTATATAATGCAACTGGTTCATAACACATGGATCAATAAGTCCCGAGACTAACCCATAGATGGCGCTCGTAGTAAACCAGTAACCACGTCTTTCTAGAGTACTAACCTTTGCTTGAAACGTGTCAAAATTTTAAGTCGATCGGACCAGAAACAGCTGAGTTATCGAGGTTGGAGTAAAGTCGTTTTGTAGTTTGTTTAAACAATGGAAAAAACCGAGTTTCGTGTTCTGATAAAACATTGTTTTTTAATGGGTAAAAACACCATGCAAGCAAAACAATGGATTGAAAAATGTTACCCGGACTCTTGTCCATCAAAAGCAACGATATGTCGGTGGTTTGCCGAGCTTAAACGTGGTCGTACCGACACAAATGACGCGGAACGCTCGGGTAGACCTGTGGAAGCCGTTACACCGGAAAATGTGAGTGAAGTAACAAAAATTATAATGAAAGATCGTAAAGTGAAGCTCCGTGAGATTGCTAAGATGACACAGATATCATATGGAAGTGTATTTACTATCCTTCATGAAAAATTGAGCATGAAAAAGGTTTTTTCCAAGTGGGTGCCGCGATTGCTCTCGATGGAACAAAAACAGCAACGAGTCGATGATTCAGAAAGCTGTTTATCGCTATTTACTCGCAACAAAAAAGATTTCTTGCGTCGTTACGTGACCATGGACGAAACATGGATACATTACTACACTCCAGAGTCGAAGCGGCAGTCATCTGAGTGGCGCACAGCTGGCGAAAGCCGTCCGAAACGTCCGAAAACGCAGCAGTCGGCTGGCAAAGTCCTGGCGTCAGTTTTTTGGGATACACATGGCGTGATTTTCATTGACTACCTCGAAAAAGGTAAATCGATCAACAGTGATTATTATATTGACTTACTGGTGCTTTTGAAGGAGGAAATCGCAAAAAAACGACCGCACATGCAGAGAAAAAAAATCCTTTTTCACCAAGACAATGCACCCTGCCACAAGTCGATGAAAACAATGGCAAAATTGAACGAATTGGGTTTTGATCTGCTTCCCCACCCCCCATATTCGCCAGATTTAGCCCCCAGTGACTACTGGCTCTTTGCTGATCTTAAAAAAATGCTCCAGGGAAAAAGATTTGGCTCAAATGAGGAGGTCATCGCTGAAACTGAAGCTTATTTTGAAGCGAAAGATAAATTTTTTTATAAACATGGTATTGAAAAATTGGAAAAGCGTTGGAACCATTGTATCACCCTAAAAGGTGATTATGTTGATGAATAAAAAAAAATTTTGCAAAAAAAATGTTGTTTTCATTGTTAGTCTCGGGACTTATTGATCCATGTGTTACTCGAATGACAATTGGAATCTTATACCTATTATTCAGTAAAGGTCAATAAATTCTACACTGCTCATAACAATTAGAGGATATTTGAAAAAATAATAATAAAATAAATAATACACGCAAATATTTTTATATTGCAATTATAACGCTTTTAAACAAGAAACAGAATACATTGACAAGTTTCAACTTGTACAGCGCTTCGGTGCAGCGCCTGTGCCAACCGCCACTGTTTGAGGGTATGAAAGCGCGAATGCGAGCGATCTCGACTACAATTAGATTTTACCATTTGCTATATCATGACTAATTTGTAGCTGTAATTACGGGTAATAATGGAAAGGCAATGCGATTTGACTCATGCACAGGATTGGAGAGCTATAGGTCATTTGGAAGGTAGACTGAAATAGCAAGCTGATGCTGAAGTTGTTGCTGTTAGCCAAAGTGTGATTTCGCATTTGTGGAATCGGTTTTTGGAAACAGGAGTTGTTCAGAAAAGACGAAGACAAGGACACCCAGCAACTACAACACCAAGAGATGATCGATATTTGCACGTAGAAACCACACTCGTAACGCAACGCAGCTTAGAAGTGAGCTTGCTGCTGCTACGGGAAGAGTAGTATCAACTCAAACAATAAGAAATCGTCTTCATAACGTTGGGATGTATGTTCGAAGACCCCTAGTATGCCTTTCACTAACTGCTCTTCATAAAAGATGGCGAAGAATATGGGTTGAGCAGAATAAAAATTTTAATCACGATGACTGGGCACAAGTATTGTTTTGTGATGAATCTAGATTCGCCTTAAATTCAGATAATAGACGCATTTTAATTTGGCGTGAACCTGGAACACGTAATCAGCCACAATTTGTTCGAGAAAGGTGGCAATATAAAGATGGGAGTGTAGTAGTAAAGGCCGAGATAAGCGCAGGAGGTCATACAGACCTTTATGTAATATCGAATGGCACCTTGACTGCTCACAGGTATCTGGATGAAATTTTGAGACCCATTGTTCTTCCGTACGCTGACGCTATGGGTGAGAGATTCATTTTAATAGATGACAATGTTCGTTCACATCGAGTAAACATCATGAACAACTGGATTGAACAATTTGGAATCAATAGAATGCAACGGCCAGCAAATGCACCGGCCAGCAAATGTTTCTGATGGTAATCCTATCGTACATGCTTGGGATGTCTTAGGAAGACGTGTTGCAGCAAGAAATATGTTACCACGTATAATTCAGGAATTTCGAAATGCTCTGATGGAGGAATGGAATAATATTCCACAAGAATTTTTCGATGTCCTGATTCAATCAATGCCGATGAGATGTTAAATCTTTATTGCCGTTCGTGGAGATCATACAAATTATTAACAATAGATTTTTCGTCATTTTATCAATAAAACCTCATAAGTCTCATAATAGTGTATTCATTTAATGATATTTATTCACTATAGTGCCTTAGTAGCTTGGGAAACTTTAGGGCAATCGGTGAGAGGTAGTAATTTGTTGTGAAACTTTGGGGCAATCGGTGAGTAGTATGTTTTAAGGTGACCGCCTTATCCTGTTACAAACACATGGGCTTTCGAAGCTTGTTACCTGTGAACTTTAATATATTTGACGTTATTAATTTAAATGAAGTAATAGGTATGGATAAGGTATGAATTCAAATGCCTAACATTTATGTTTGGTTCTATTAAATAATTTTTCCAAGGTTATAGACTACTGTGAACTGGCACCACTTTTGTATGAGTAAAAAATTATTTTATTGACTATTCTTGCTTCACAAGGTATACTGAGTTGAATTTTATAATATAATCTATACTAAGCATACATATTTCAAAAAGACAAAACTCTAGTAACCGCAGATTATACTAACTACTTTATTATTATTTAAAAGAAACAATTAGATTTAGCACCTAACTGTAACACCAGAAAAACTAGTAGTTTCAAAAGGAGATAATTCCCGCTTTGTTTTCGCACTTGAAAGAGGATCCTCTTTTTCCCTTAATCTCACAGCATATAATTTTAAACTCAGTTAGCGGTTGTTGTAACAATAGATCATACAATTGATAATAGAGACATTGAAACGCACCGATTAATAATTTAATAAAGAGAATGATTGTGCTGTTTTTGTAGTTTTCCTGTCTCCCCGAAAGAACAACATCATCCAAAATTTCATTAATAAATAAAATAAGGAAATATATAAATTTATTTACATTTTTTTTAGTTTTATTAGATATCTGTTTAAATTGGTATCAGAAAATAGCTTTTTAGGGATTTATTAATATGTTATCAATTTCGTCGGCGAAAAAATATGATCCAGTCACACCGCCGGTATGAAATCCACACCACACGGTCACTTTTTGTGGATTAAATGGAGTCTCTATCATATTTTGCTTACTGATAAAGCCCTTAAGCGAAAAATGAGCTTCTTCGTTCAAGATTATTTTTCGATGAAATTCAGAATTTTCTTCAAACTTTAGCAGCGTCCAATCGGAGAAGTTCCGGCGCTTCAAAAGATTAAGAGGCTTCAGTTC
Source organism: Dermolepida albohirtum (assembly GCA_031893035.1). Lineage (NCBI taxonomy): Eukaryota > Metazoa > Arthropoda > Insecta > Coleoptera > Scarabaeidae > Dermolepida > Dermolepida albohirtum. The sequence goes on along the minus strand of JAVIWB010004195.1, from coordinate 47,483 downwards.
TTGAGTTAATTTGATCTTATAAGGATATAAGCCAAGATCTTTACGCAAAATTCGTCACAATGTGGTCTGAGAGATTTGCGATTCCTGTGAACAGCGTGCAATCGACTGATTTATATTATTTTGAGTTGAATCACTTACGGCTGCGATATTTTCGGTACTTTGAGCGGTGCGTTGTCTCACTGGTACATGAACATTCAATTTTGCCTTGAATTTATCTGCTACAGCACACACAGCATCTCTAATGGGATGATTATTACGACCGAAAATTGGAGTAGGTGTTTTTAAAGTTGCGACTACCGACTCAGATTTGCGGTATAATTTCTTTGCCCGTTCGTGAACTTCACCATAATAAAAATGTTAACCTTGATGTTTTGACGTTGACATATTATGAAAAAGTACAAAGATGCGTTGGTATTAAAAGACAAAATTGTTATGTCAAAATATTAAGAGTTCGTAAAATACCGAGAAATTCTAATAAGGAGACTCAATGATCTGCAAGGCGAAGCGGCTAGTGATTCACTATGTTTGTTAAAAGTAAACGCTATATCAAATTGAACTCTGAGATCAGTAAAAGTATTTGTAAAAGAAAGATAGTGATTACTTGTTTTATATTGCGCAGATATAGGAGAAGGAGAAAGAGGACGACAGTAAGTAACAGAGAAACATTTAAACACGAAAATATTTAATGGGAAAGTAGTAGACCAATCAACCAAAACATTCAGGTTATGTTGTAAGTTAGCAGCATCATCGTCACTATTGACTTGACAGAATATAGCTTTATATCATCGGCATAAGCCAGTACAGAACAAGTTAAAGAACTAAGTAAATCATTAATGTAAAGGATAAATAGAAGTAGACCTAATTTAAACACTTGACGAAGCACAGAAGTAGTAATGAATTCCTCAGAACTAAACACATCGTAAAACGCATAACATCGAAATCAAAAGAAGAGAATTTGCACAGTAAGATAGCGTGATGCATTGAATGAGTGGGAAAAATATATGTATGTGTAGATATATATATATATATATATATATATATATATATATATATATAAAATTATATATGCACAGCCTATCGCAGAGAAAACCGACACTCGTACGTGATAAACACGTGCCACCATACACTTGTTTCATAAAATTAAACCTTTCAGCAAACGATTTACCGAGTTTAAAACAGAATTTGTTATTTGCTCTTTGTTCAAAATTCATTTTTCAACAAATGCCGAATACACACGGTTACTTTATGCACAATTTCTCTACTTCTAATAAAACAAATGTTGACAAATTTTGACATGACATTGGTGAAAGATCTACCTTATCGACGTATATTTATTTTAATAGAATTACTATTTTAAAAAAGTTCGATTTTCTCTGCGACAGACTGTGTGTATGTATATATATATATATATATATATATATATATATATATATATATATATATATATATATATGTACATGTTGCTAAAGCATGTTAATATTTTCGAACAATGAAACTAGGAAGATGATCTTCAGTTGTAGATTTAGTCAGTTACGAATATACTCATAATTGGTAGAATAATTTTATTGAACATACAGAAGTTAAAGAGGAGTTACTATTAAAAGAACTGGAGAAAGAACTACAAAATAAGTTTCCTAGGTATTCTCGGTATCCTAAACGTGACTTTTTGTTTTTCAGAAATTACAGAACAAAAGAGAGCATTAATAATGTTTATACGAAGCAAAATCACATATAAACAGAAAAAGGTAAACCAAGAAATTAGATTGATGAAATTGAACGAAACATAAAATGGGAGAAAACACGAACAAAGTGAAATATAGGGATGAATGAAGAGAAGTTTGGAAAAGGAATATTCTCTCCATAGTAACTCAACCAATTTTTACACTCGAAAAATGCGCTGGGATAATTATCAATAATAACAGTCCTCTAACAGTTTACCATCAAATAGAAGGGAGGGGAGACTGACATACCATGAGTTATTATTATGTTTGCGCTCGTGGTGCTACTTAAGATCTGTGGCTGTCGGCATTCATTTAAACTGGAAGGGAAAACATGGATAACCTTTCCGGACAGTAAACCGCCGAATTCGATTCTGAGATCTACGACGTGATAAGTTACTAATTTACTAGTAAACTTAGCTGGCTTAAGTTATATAGGAGCTAAATATATTCAGTAGTAAATACGTCTGTAACGATCAACACTAGATATTTTTTACAATAAAATCTTGATTTATTACAGTCGTCACATTCAATTATTTAGCCTTTTAAAAATACATTTCTTATATAACGCATATTACTTCTAACTTAAATAATTATTCAGATTAGAATGTAACAAATTGCAGTATTATACAGGGGAAATACCTTCATTTTTACGATCTTTTATTTCAAATATTGTAAAATGTTGTATTAATCATTATCCTTTTATTATCATCGTAATTACTAGTTTGTCCCACATACTTTATTCTCTTGCATTCACTTGAAAAATTATATTCTTTACTATGCAGTTTTCTAGATACTCTTACTGTTAAGGCGTTCAACAACTGACACCCACGATCTGACTTTTATAACATTTGCGGCTAGTTATGCAAATGTAGATGGAAAGATATGTGTATGAATATATGAGACGTTGTGAAATAATTATATAAGATTGGTATGTTAGTGTTAAGTGGAGAAATGTGAAGATTTCGCGCTGAAGTATAATTAGTTCAAGTGGGAATTTAACTATCAGTTGATTATATTTTCTGTGTTAAGATTGTGTCTATTATTAGATTCTTCTTGTTTAATCTTTATACTGTATGAATCGGTTATATGTATTTAATTTATAAAATCGTTCGTCCGCTGGTTTCTTTTTTAACTACGTGTTATTTTGACATTGGTAACACTAACGTGCTCAAAATATCGACAGAGCTTTTAGCGTCTAATTTTTACGGTATGAAATGAATCGATATACTTTTAAGCAACATTGGAAATTACTAAAAAATTATTTCACAAAATAGTGCTGTTACCGACAGTGTGACGTTTGATAAGAGTTTTCTGTTAAAATAATGCTCAAATCCGCAAGTTTGTAAAGAAACTTTGTAAGATTAGCATGGTAGTTGATGACACATGTTGTTCAGCGCGCTTGATTGAGAATATTGCTGCTGTCGTTGACAGTGCACCCCTAAATCCGAGGGCCTCAACTCGCCCTAGATCTCAGCAACTAAACATTAGCCGCACTAGCATGAGGAGAATTCTGCATAAAGACCTCGGATTATTCATTTACAAGGTAAAACTTCAGACATTGAAATAAAGTGTCTATCCACTTCACTACCGCTTCTCTTATTGGGCTTTAAAGCAGCAAGAAGCTGACATAGACTTTGCTAAAAAATCAGTTCTTCAGATGAAGCGTTTTTTCATCATGACTATGTAAACGAGCAAAATTTCTGTGTTTAGGACTAGAAAACCCACACGTCATCAGAAAGAAGCCAATGCATTCTCAGTGCTTAGTTGTTTGACGTGGTTGGGGTTAAGATAACGTTGGTCCATGTTTTTTCGAAGATAAAGATGGAAACAATATTTCGATCAGTGGAGAGCAATACAAAGAAATGATAACCAAATTTTTTTTGGGGTTGCAAATCGGTGAATTAGATTTAGGCGATCTCTGATTCTAGCAAGATAGTCCTGCATGTCACATAAACCGTACAAAAATCGGTCTTTTGCGCACTAAGGTCAATAATCGCAAAACCAGTCGTTTTGGGATGCTGCATGGCCTGCGTTAAGTTACGAATTGAAGATGTTGGCCTTTTTTTTTTAATATAATACTGTTAAAGATCGATGTTATGCTGACAATTCTGAAACGATTTAGGCACCTATCGTAATATTGATGAAGCTATTCATGAAATAGGCTGACAAATCATCGAAAGCGTCCCCCAAAATTGAGTTTACCGGATACGTTACTGCAAAACTAGCCGAGGCAACAAGATTTACTTTTCTCAATAGAGCATCAAGCTTTAAATATTGAACCATATAATTATGCACGTTCACGATGTGAAACTGAAAAGTTCTAATTTTTACCGCTTTTTACACTTATATACACGTATATATAATGCATAAATTTTTGAAAAACTTTCCCGCTCTTCAATAAGACTCGAACTAACAGTCTCATGCTTACCGGTTACGCGTTTATAATATAATAATATATATAATAATATAATAATAGATATAATAATAATGTAATATAATTTAATATTTGTTTCCATAGTGCAATTTATGGCACGTCAGCATTTTTTTAAATTGAACACATCATGGTAGTCGTATTTAAGTTTTACTCGTTTCACCTTTTAAAACAACACTCCATTTCTCTACGAATAATTTAGTAATTTATATAATATATGTACAATCTGCCGCAGAGAAAATCGAACTTTTTTAAAATAAAAACAAAAGCTCATATTTTGGAAAATCCATTTATTTTATTCAAAGTAGTCGCCATCGGCTTCAGTATAACGTTCTGCACGGTCAATTAACATGTCTAATGAATTTTTAAGTTCATCTTTAGAGAGTCCTTCAAAATTGCTGTCGACGCCTTTTTAATGACCCCGACGTCGGCATAACGCTGCCCTTTCATAGGCAAAAGTAGTTTGGAGGGTCGATAGAAATTACAGGGGGCCAAATCGGATGAATACGGTGAGTGGTTGATAGTTAAAATGCCATTTATAGTTAGAAAATCAGTGAGGGTCGAGCGATAAGATGATGCATTATCATGTAACAAACGTCACATACGTCACATAAGTTTTACTCGTTTCACCTTTTAAAGCAATACTCCATTTCGTTACGAATAATTTAGTAATTTTATTTCTGCAGAATTTAAAACTTGCCAAAGCTACGGCCATTTCAAACTTGTAACTTACTTTCCAATAACCCTATATAATTACAATTGTAACATATATACATCTTGCTCAACCAGTAAGTAATAGGAAAAAATATTATCTTCCTATAAAATTAATAAAATTCATTTCGTAGGATTGTGAAGAATCTCGAAATATTGTGTTCTAATAAAACTGCACGTTTTTATCATTTCGCCTGGGTTATTTATTAACGAACCGATACTATTAAATCGGTACCTCTTTTTCATCATCAGAAGATGAATTACAGTGAACGTTAATTCATTTTAATGCAATTTGTTCGATGAGAGCGCAATGTATGAGAACTATACAACGAGTCGGGATTAAGAAGTGGGTAGGTACAGTATCATGCGCAATGGTGGACGAAATGTAAAATAATACATTTTTAAACTAAGAATAGAGAGTCGTAATTGTTATGCACATGCATAAGTAAATTTTAAAAAAGTATTTATTATTAAAAATTAAATATATGTAACGGGTCTTTCATTAATCGTTTCCCATTTTTAAATTATAGAAATAAAACAAAGTGTCTGTGAGATATCATCGAAATTTTTTATTCGTTTGAAAGGCCTATGGATGCCATTATGTATGGAATATAACATCGTGCAAATGTCCGCCGCGGCTTCGCTGGGTGGCAAGTATCGGAAATGTCCAATTTTACGTAACTCTGGCGAATAAATCAGGCTGAATTTGGCTGATGGCATGGGTTATGTTGGCTTTGAGGACCGCTGTGGTTTGTGGCTTATTCACATAGACCTGCGACTTAAGAAAACTCCACAAGAAAAAATCTGACGGGGTGAAATCGCACGATCTCGCGGTTAAAATCACCTCCACGTGAGATAACCATGCCCTCAAATCGCTCGTGCAGATTGTCCAATGTGGCATAAGCTGTGTGGCACGTAACGCCATCCTGTTAAAACCACATTTTGTTGATGTCTATATCATCCAATTTAGGCCAAAAGAAGTTGGTAATCATCGACCTATAGCATACGCCGTTGACGGTGATGGCCTGACCATCGATCTTGGATCTCATGTGGATTAATATAGTCCCAAATTCGACAATTTTGTTTGTTGACGTATCCATTCATCCAGAAATGGGCCTCATCGCTGAAGATGAATTTTGGATGAAAATTAGGGTCAGTTTCCAACTGCTCCAGGGCCCATTCAGCGAACACACGTCGTTGTCTACGGTTGTTTACCTCTAGCTCCTGGGTCAGTGAATTTTGTATGGGTGCAGGCCCAAGTCACGACGTAAAATTCGTTGTGGTCTGCGAAAGGCCGAGTTCTTGTGAGCGACGCGAAATCGACTGCCTCGGATTCTCCTGCACACTTTCACGGACAGTGGCGATATTTTCGGTAGATCTTGCGTTTCGTCGTCCTACGGGTGTTGGTTCATTGTTTACTGAACCAGTGGACTGAAATTTATCCACTACACTACGAATAGTCCTCCCGGTAGGACGATTATCGCGACCGTAAAATGGGCAAAACGCGCGGAAGGTTTCCAGAACACAACACCCATTTTGATAAAAACAATTTTATTATTTGCACGGGTTGTTGAACACTATATTTATCCATGGTGATTTGGAAAAACAGACTGAAAAAATGACAGCCAATTTGACAGATGTAGCTCAACAATATGGTCGCTATCAACTGTCAAAGTTCGGAAGTCCCTGTTGGAAGACCCGTTATATGTATAAATCAGTAAGTCTTAAATGTGGCCTCAGCTTTTTACGTTTTCAGTTCTTAAAAGTCAGGGCTAGTCGAACGATTGGAGGACGGCATTGACCAATCCTTCTTCATATGTTGCGTTTAAAAGTAGTAGTAGTACTGACATTCACAAGTAAATCGTAAAACTGTGTCAAATTTAATTTTATTGTCAAACATGCTAACTGAATATTGTGTAAACTGTCAGGGAATATTCAATCTGCATTTAGAGATGGAAAATGTACATAAAAATTATACGTAGGCAAGTGTTTTAGAATAAATGCTTTACAACATGGGTTAGAATATTAACTTTCTATTATTGAAATTTACGTCAGAATTACTAAATTCCATATTGGTTGTAGAGAAACAAAATTTTCTGATCTGGATCAAAACCAGTCCTCGACAGTTCAATCAGCGACTACTTCTCGGCAGCGTGTTACTGTCTGGTGCTATACAGACCCATACTTTTTTAAAGGGAAGGTAGAATTGTGATAAAATTGATCATCCGTACAGTCACTACACAATTGCCTACAACCGAAACTCGACTAAGCAGGAATTCTACAGGATAGTGCCACTACACACACGGCATCGACGAACCTCCTAAAAGTAATTCTTCCAGAGCGTCTAACTTTCTTACGGAGTGACAGTTCATAGTTAGCCCATTCTTACAGTCTCGTACCTTGCGATTTCTTTCTCTAGTCATTCTTGAAATGTCGTGTCCTTCAGCGCAAACTACGAACACTGAACGACCTAAAAACTGCGATCAGTCAAGAAATCGAGACAATATCATCAGATATGACCAGTGGAGTAATGTGGAAATTCAGGGAGAGATGTCGACATTGTTAGACTTGCTTTGTTATGATGTTAACCAAAATTGAAATTTGATTTTATGCTGACTAATATTATCAAAAGGGTTATTCTTATAATTTATCCACAACTTAATAATTTTAAAAACTTGCTAGCTTGATTTTTAAGGTGTACGCGAATTAATTGCAAGCCAATATATAAATTCTAAATTTATTATGGAGAATATTTGGGAATCATGTATTCTATTTTTGGTAAGCACTAATAATAAATATATGCTAATTTATAACACTGGTTCTTCTGTATTATTTTTGATATTTAACTTTTTTCTTTTTCTTAAAGTAGAACATTGATATTATTTGATAATTTTTGTTATTTAATTCACGTTTTCTTAAAAGAAAAAATTTCGCTAACTTTTGGAAGACGTTTCAAGAAATACTATTGTCAGAGCAGTCTGATATATCAACATTATGATTATACATTTTTTTAAAAAGCAAATATAACTGATTTTTTATTTGTATTATGCATATACATATTTTCTTTTGAAAATATTATAATATTCATATGATAGTCTTTACTTCTTATATGTATGTGTTCATTAAAGTTTGCTATCACCATTTTAGAAACGAAGTGATTTTCGTTTTCGAATATCTGTCTGTGACAAGTATCTATAAACAGTAACTTGTTATCATTATTTTTTATTGGTGTTTGTTTTATTCGTTGTTTTAAATCTCTCCTGTACATGTAGGAACGACTATTTTTATGTACTTTTTCTGAATTTTTTATGAATGTTGATGCTATCCTATGCTAATATAGTAAAAAAAACGATTGTTTTTATGTATCTTTTATGAATTTTTTATAAACGTTGTGCCGATCTTATACCAATCTAGTCAAAAAAATTAAATAATTGATTATTACTCATTATTACTGCATGTAGCGATAGCTAATCCTACAAAGTCGATAAATAGTTAAGGCTAAGTGGTAGTTCTGGTGCAGCTATATTGAAATTATTTAAAATCCCTGAATATATATGGTTTCCGGTAAAGTACCGAATTTGAGGGGGAATTACTGAGTTGCTTAGACATGTATTGTTATTTGCCTATGTATTAAAATAGCAGTATCATAGCTGGCGACATTAAACGCAAACGTATAAAGTTCTCTCTGTTGCAGAATAATTCAACAATTTTTTAATCATCCGTTTCTGTAGTAAAATGGGCCGAGCAAAACATTGTTCGTCGGAAAAAAGAGCAATTATATTCGATCTATTTAATAGAAGCAAAAGCTACAAGTTCATACAAAATATGCTGTAATGTTTTCCGAAAATGATTGCAAACGCTAAGAACTGAAAAAATGTGAAAGAAAATCGTCATGAAAGATGGATAACTAGCCCTAGAGAAAGCAGAAACATTGTAACTTGTGCAAAGAAGACACCGTTCATAAGTTCAAGTGCAATTAGAAACGAGTTATATCTTTGTATAAGCGTCTCTGGTATTAGACGAAGATTGATTCAAGGAAACTTGGGTGCAAAAAGGCCTAGGAAGGTACCATTATTAAATAAAAGACAAATACAAAGTAGACTGTTGTTTGCTTATGAACACGTACAATGGGACGGAAAAAAGTGGCGTAATGTACAGTGATTCGATGAATCGAAAATAGTTTTATTTAATTCTGATACATACTAACAGTACGTACGAAAACCACCATTGACAGCATTTCAACCCAAGTACGTGAAAAAGACGTAGCGTAGGCCCTTTACATAAGACAGAAGGCATAATGAAAGTTGATGTCTATGTGAACATATTACAAACTGTGTTTATACCACATGCAGAGGAATAAATGCCACTAAAATGGATATATATGCAGGATAACGATCCGAAGCATGTTTCTCGTAAAGCGAAAACGTGGTTTCGAGATAATAACGTTCGCATTTGGGTTGGCCGGTGCAATCGCTAGGCTTAAACCCCATTAAAAATTCATAGACGGAGTTGAAAAACAACGTAGCTGCCGCTATGCTGCAAAATATTGACGATCTGTGGAGAATATGCCAAGTCGAATGGCAATCAGTTTCAGTAGAGACATGTAGGCAATTGGTGAACTCGTTGCCCCACAGGTGTCAAGAGGTGCCAAACAATAAAGGTCAAGCACCGAAATATTAAGTGTTTCAATCCAATTAACTAAGTAAAATGACATTTGGTTAGAATTTTGGCATGACTGCTATTTTAATGCACAATTATTATGCTTGTCCTAGAATATAAACAGTTTTGTTTTCTCTTTGATATTAAGAAACCCATTTATTTATTGTTAGAGTTATGTAACATGTTGGAAAAAAGAGCTCAATAAACTTGAATTTTTTTTATTTAACGTATAAATTGATATTTCACCAAATTTAAAACCACTGTTGTTTTCGTACACATGACTGTATATATAATTTACCTAATCGCAGTTACTACAGGGACAATACAGTATTTAAAGTAATGTATTTACAATGAAAGAAATGCGAAGCAACAGCGGCAGTAGTAGTAGTAGTAGTTCTAGTAGAAGTAGTTGAACATACTGGCCGCACAAGTAAATCACCCGGTGTGATGTGGAGAGTATCGGGAAAGACCGATATCGCATCGCGACGACTTCAGCACGGTGCCAGAGTACGTGATCACGCGTGTTGTTGTTCTTTTGATCACAGGGCGGCCGATCCAAAGCGAACTGAACTGAGTAATTGCTCACATCACTCAGATATATTAATCAAATCTTCTGCGTTTCTTCGCCGGACAGTTTCATATGCCGAATGGTGGTATGTGGGTACTGATATCATATGTACAGTACAGTTATTTTGTAAGTACGGACGCTGCACGCGATTTTGAACAATACCACTACTAGTGAAATAAATTACATTTCATCCTTCCTTTCTTAGAAGATGAATTTACTTTAACTCCAGTGAATTGTCGCTCACGTTTGAACTTTAATAAGGTAAATAATGTATAGGTACATGCCATATTCAATTGGGGAATTCGAAAAAGTAAAACTAGAGCATTCTATCATTTGAAATTACTATTCTTTCGTATTAAAATATATTTACTATTAAATATGAGAAATGATGATGCATGAGTATTCTAATTTAATTTCTCTTTAAGAAATCGTGGGTTATTATTTTGAAATTAGTATATTTTCTTCTTTTGGAATTATATTTATTATCAAACAAAAGACATTCTTTAATCAAAACTGTCTGATTATTATTTGTTCTGATGTGGAGTAATCATTAAATAAAATTTGAAAAACGATTTTATTAATTTTTCGTCTGATCTTTTCTGGGCGTCCGAACTGGAACCGCATCTCTGGCTTTGCTGTTGAACTTGCCGATGTTTCTTGCAAGACATCTTCAGGTCTGCTCTTGATTTTTTCGTTGTTGCTCTGAAACCGAAGGTCTTTCAGTACGGGAAGGACTTATATCGGAGTTGTTTTGACGCATTTGAGCATTGTGTGAGAAGCTGGACAGAATTAAATTGATTTTGGTGTCAAGCTTCCTACACATGTATAGTAAGTGCAGAAAGGATTACGCGCGACGTCCTAGTACAACGCTAGTGTTCAACAACACATTGTCAAAGTTTCGTTACACTAATGCACACTGTTGAGCGAGTATGGAATCCTGTAAACATTAGGGCTTTCCAGATAATTACGGTTTTTAACAAAGAAGGGGTCCAACAGTGTGGCGTGGGGTTTGATATTGTGCTTTATAAGATTTCTACTGATACGGCTAGTGATATTGCACAAAAAATACAATGGCGGTGCTTCAAAGAATATTTATAAAGTCATCACAGGTGATAAATCTTGGATCTATACGTAAGAGCCCGATAGTAAACAGCAGTCGACTGTGTGGGTATTCCAAGATGAGGCAAAACCAACAAAAGTTGCTCGCGCCCGAAGCACATAAAAAAAGTGGTCGCCTGTTTTTTTCGGAAAAACCGATCACGTTGCAACCGTGCCTTTAGAAAGTTGTCAATTCCGAATGGTACACAACTATTTGTTTGCCAAAAGTTTTTGAAGAAATAAGGAAAACAAATCGTGACAGACCATGACAATGCGAGCTCTCACAGGTCGGTTCAAAGAATGCATATTTGATCGGGCAAAACATAGAATTGATGAGCTATGGATCTAGTACCTTGTGATTTCTTTTTTTCCCAAGCGTGAAGAATAAACTTCGTGGTCAACGGTTTTCTACGCCAGAAGAGGCAGTTGAGGCATTCAAAACTCATATTTTGGAGATATCGCCTTTACAGTGGCAGCAATGCTTTTCGGATTGGTTTAAACGAATGCAAAAGTGCATTGGTTTTCAGGGAGAATAGCAATAAAACTATTTTCGATAATAAAAAATTTCTTTTTGTTTGCTATTCTCGAAATATAAACGGCTATCCTCGTGTATAAATTTAAGCAAAAAATTAGTGGAAGGTGTCTTGGTTTAGCCAGGAAAAGATTTATTTTCCACCAAGGCAATGACAGTCTCACACAAACATTGTTGCTATAGCAAAAATTACTGAATTAGGCTTCGACATGTTGCTTTATTTACCGGATTTAGCATCATCGAATGATGGCCCTTTCCTCGCCTTGATGGTCAAAAATTTTCAGCAGATATTAATATTAAAGTTACCGTGGATTTTTTACTTTAATGAACTTGAGAGTTTTGAATTTTATCCTATATTTTGATAAAATTCAGAACTCTCCAGTTCGTTAAAATAAGAATTCCCTGTAACTTTCATATCTACATCTGTTGAAAATATCTGACTTTGAATCATCGTTGATCTAAATATATTGGAGTGTCAGGGGAGAGTGTTGAGAAATAAACGCAATTTTGAACTGCAGTGTTCTTTTCTTTATTTCCACTCCACTGACTTTTCAGCCCATAGTCGTAATTGCGAATAGTAGATAAAGTAAGCCAGTAAATAAGTTGTTTTGCTGAAACCCAAATGACTTAGAGCTTAATCTGATACATCGTAACATTTTAATATTTATTCCTAGTTGAAAGGAATAAAATTAGGAAAATAATAGTAAAAAAATTAATAATGCGTGCATGAATAACAGTTACAGTTAATAGTTTTATTTACTAATGAAGAAACGTTTATTGATTAAGAAAGAAATTATTCGCACGTAACTAATTGGTGATTGGTGTTAATCAGTGCTTTTTTCTACCTTCCTAATACGACCTTAAAAGATTTAATAAGTTCATATTTCTATAATAGACATAATATGATCTCTAACATTGAAACGTTGACATAAAAAATAAATAGGACGTGAATATTTTGAAAAAAAATCGAAGGTTCTTTTCCTATCCTTTCATTGAAATCTCTTCTAATAGAAAATTCCGCGAATATTACTTGTTTTTTAGAACGTATTTATTTACGTGTCACGAAAGAAATTTATCAAAAATTCTATTTTTGTCACACATTTAAGAACTTCGAACAATTAGAGAGTAAAATTAAACATTCACTTTATAGTAATAGCTCTAAGAAGCACTCGCACATACTCGTACATATACACGTGGGTTTAGATAAAGAATAACTTGCAAGATATAGGCGTGTAGAACAAAAAAAGAACAGAAAGGCGTGTCCGTGTTAACAGCGTTAACTGTCAGTCGAAGACCACCTCGTGTTTCTGGCACATATATAAATTTAATTACCTTTAAATGACTTGCTATCTGGAGTCAGACAAATCATTTACCCATTCCGAATTCAATTATAAAATACAATGAACATATATGTGGTGTAATTGTGTATCACGTCTAGGAGATTGGTATATGTATGCTCACTTCGGATATTCTGTTTCGTCTTTCTTACCGCGATCCGGACGACCAAAAAACATGTGTGTTGAAGTCATCCGGCGAACTCTAGCTCGTTCTCTCTACACCACAATAACAATAATAATAAGAATTTAATGATTGAATCTTCTGCGTTTACGACGTTAGCTATATTGTTATTGCCGGAATTGATTAAGCTTCTCATAATAAATACTTACGGATGTTAATCCACAGGTGGATGGTTGCTCTTAAAAATACCTGGAAATGTTATTAATATGTTTCGTAGAATATGTAGACTTTGGTGTAATGTGCCTTATAAAAGCATCTACTCCTTCAAGTCGATTTTAAGAAACTATTTGTAATTAAAGTTTTCTACAGGGGTTTTAATGTATAAGTACCGTAATGACGAGTCAAAACTTTATATTTTGTAATAGATTGCGCATTAGGTCGATCGAAAATGCTTGTCTTTTTATTAGCAGGAAGAGCAAGTTTACAAAAGATTGCCATCTTTTGGTCTATCTTGACTTGTTAATAAGCACTTTAAAGAATAAGCTTTAGGTTTTGTTCCACAGATGTTTCGTTTATTATTTTTAATAATAATACATGCGTTTACATCCTTTTATTATACATATTTTAGAAATGGAAAAACTAGGAAGTTACTGCATTATTATGATGAGTTTACCAGAGGTGAATTCTTCAACTACGACCCACAATTAGATTATAATTTATAAAAATGACAGTAGTTCTTTATTGAGTCCAATAGATAGTCTTTCACGAGATTCTAAAATAACAATTGTTTAAATGTTAAAAGGAATCATTCAAATGTTAATAACACCCTGCCTACTACATATGTTTAGGAGAATTCACTCATCGTCAGACTTGTGTTATTAACGAACAATTCCTTCGTAGAGTTTATCGTATCTTTTCGATACAGAAAAATAATGAATAAACATTAGCTCCCTCTCGCGTCCAACACAAGAACGTATTGAACGACAAAGCGAGAATGCGTCTATCTCGCTGGTGGAGAACAAACTTGTCGACGCTTGTCTATACACGCTCTGGGAACTTTGTTCTGAACCAGCGAGATGGACGGGTTCTCGCTTTGTCGTTATTGTATTAGACGAGAGAGGGAGGCAATGTTTATTCATTAACAATTGTTTACTTTGTTACTTTAGAGTTTTGTAAAAGACGACCTGTTGGAACTATTATCGTGGCGTGGATTTCTCGCATTTCCTCAGCCTAACGCCGGGAAACTTCACACTCAATCCACAAATAAAAGAAAACTTACATAATATCAGCCGTGTACAGTCCGAGCTCAAACTCGTAGCTAGAAGTTTGAGATCGTACTATACACGGTTGATATTGAACGGTTTTATTATCGACCACGAAACTGTATTTTCTACGTTAATCTGGTACGTAGACTTCCGCGGTCGTGGTCCATACTATATTCTTCTGGGCTTCCGGGCTGGAACCGCGTCACTGGCATAACTGCCGACGTTTCTGTTCACCAGTTTCAGTATAGTAGTTGAGCCCTGAAGATGTCCCATACGAGTGGGTACGAAACATTATACCAGTGACGCGGTTCCAGCCCGGAAGCCCAGAAGAATATAGCATGTATTTACTACGTTTTGTATGCCTATTTAAGGGTTATTATAGCTGCGATTGTATTTATTAAATAACTAGTTAGGTTATTATTGTTAACAGAGGAATTTTCTGATTATTGCCGTTGTTTCAGTAACGACTGCTTTTTGCATGATCTTTTGTGTATATGGATTTATTCCTATAGCTTGTGATGGGGAAATTGTTTTGTTGTAATATCTGTTACTGACATCACAATCTGTACTATTCTTACTCCCCTTTGAATCTAAAAGTCTTTTAATTTGATTGTGTTCTCTTTGTCTAATGTTTATCATTTGGTATCTTAGGGTTTTCGAAATAAATCCAGTTTTCATCACCCGTCACTTTCGATGCAGAAATGACTTCCGATCATACCTTTGAAGCAACATTTCACAGACGATTTTCCGATCTACCATTCAATTGATGTGGCGCCCCAAAACCGGTAATGCCTTTCCGGTACATCTGGTATATCTTCCAATAATAATTCGCTACGGAATCGAACCCCAGTAGATTAGAGTTCGTTTTGTTACACATATATGTATATGTTCTAACAATAATTCGAACCCTAGTCGACTAAGGTTCGATTCTTCACCGAACGGCAAAATTTTTCATTAATTTGCACCATAATTATAATAATGTAATAAGTAGAGAATTACGAATTTTCCCAGTGATTGGTGTTCGTTTGCTTCTAGTATTGTCTACCAATGATAATTTGGCGAGGAATCGAACACCAGTTGATTGGGGTTCGTTTCCTCATGGTATACCTTCTAATAATCATTCGGTGAAGAATCGAACCCCAGTCGATTAGAATTCGTTTCCTCACAGCATATTTTTCATTAATAATTTGAAGCCCTGTCGATTGGGGTTGGACTCCTCATCGAATGGCAACATTTATCAATAATCTGTGCCATAATTATAACAATTTTTTCATTCATTAATTTTTCTAATTTTTCATTAATTCACATCATGGAATGCGCGTAATTGTATACATACACAAGCGCATGTGCTATTGCATATGCATTTATGCACACAGTTTTAGATTCCAAAACTATTACAAAATATGTCAGATAGTGTTTTTGTTGTTTGATTGAAATTTATGAAGATTAAAAACGAGACTTACGTTACAAATGTTATATATTTATTCGCTTTTGTAAATCATTGTATAAAACTTCAAAACAATTTCATTTTAAAAATACATGTCCTCCTGATAATCCTCGTCATCCATATCACTCGAATCGAAGTTTGCATAAGATCGGTCTATTTTTCCTAATATGTACCCGCTCATTATTCCAAAAAGGACGAAACCTATTTGCTTCATATTTATTACGTTAAATGAATTAAGCCGAATCTGATATTAGTCAAAAGCGAACAACTAAAATTTTTGACATAATTTGACAATTAAACAAAATTGGTAAATCGATTTACGTGTGGATATTATGTGATAATGACATATGTTAATCTAATTCGTTTTAGAAAACTGACAGTCGAATATTTGTGTTAGTGTTGAAATGGTAACACGTGTTTAGGCAGTTTGGAATATTCGGATATTTTTACTAAATATAACTTCTTAATAAAGATGCGTTTTTTTCTGGAATTTGGAATTAATAGATATTTCTTGCAGATATTCGTGTCTCTGATGTGTAAGATGTTTTTGAATATTTATAATTGACATGAAAAACGCATAATTTAAAAAATATTATTTGCTACGTTTCAATCGGACTTCGTCTAAGTAATACTTTGGGTAGTTTTAAACGAAGTACGAGGGAGCGTTTTTATATTCGCGGAATGAGCGGGTTGTAGAGGGGTGAGTAGGCGCATTGGGGGCGTGGCCTGTGCAGCGACTCATGATTAGTATAAATACGAAGTTTCATTGTTATTAGACAGTTAGTCTTTGAGCTATCGTCAACCAAGTAACATAATCAGGAGTGAAAAGTGAAATATGGAAAAAATCGAATATCGTGCCGTTATAAAGTTCCATACCAGGCAAGGAAAATCAGTCGCGACCATAATGAATGAGATGTCATTGGTTTACGGCGACTCTTGTCCAGGAAAAACCATGGTGTACAAGTGGCATAGTTTATTTGAACAAGGAAGGGAATCCCTTGAAGACGACCCGAGGCCGGGCAGGAGCATTGAGGTGACCACGCCAGCACTTATCCAAAAAGTTGAACAAATTGTACTCGAAGATGCTCGACTAAAGAAGAAACAACTCGCAGAAATGGTTGGAGTATCCGATACAACAATTTTTAAAATCCTACACGATCATCTCGGCATGTCTAAGGTCAGCGCAAGATGGGTGCCGAGAATGCTCACGCCGCCGCAAAAACAACAGCGCGTAGAGTGTTCGCGTGCATTTTTGGACCTCTGTAATGAAGACAAGGATGGTGTATTGAGTGGAATTGTTACTGGAGACGAAACTTGGGTTCATCATTATGAACCTGAGTCTAAACAAGACTCCATGCAGTGGCATAAAAAGGGCACAGCACCTCCCAAAAAATTTAAAGTGTCACAATCAGCTGGGAAACTCATGGCAACGGTATTTTGGGACTCGGAAGGAATATTGTTGATTGATTATAAAGATAAAGGTGTTTCTATAACCGGAGAATATTACGCTTCAATATTAGAGCGACTAAAAGAAGCCATTAAAGAGAAAAGACGGGGAAAATTGACAAAAGGTGTTCTGCATTTGCACGACAACGCGCCCATCCACAAGAGCCGCGTTGCGTTAGCTGCCCTGCATAAGGTGGGCTTCGAAATTGTGAATCACTCACCCTACAGCCCAGACCTGGTCCCGAGTGATTATTACCTGTTTCCGAAAATGAAAAAAGAGCTGCGGGGTAAAAAATTTACTGCCGATGATGAAGTCAAGGAGGCAGTTTCGGCGTATTTTGCAGATAAAGAGAAATCATTTTTTTATGAGGGTATAAATAAATTAATTGAAAGATGTGAAAAATGTATCCGTCTTGCAGGTGAATATATTGAAAAAGAAAAATAATTTGGTTTTTTTATTTCCACCCCTTGTCCCCCATTCCGCGAATATAAAAACGCTCCCTCGTACGTATATATATACATACGTATATATATACATACGTATATATATATATATACATACATACTTACATATATATATATATACCGTGAAAATATTTTATAATGCAACATGCACATACAAACACTAGTTGCTAGAGTAACGTAATAATGAAATGACAGCAATGTATTTTAGCGTGTATTTTATTTTGCAACATAGGATGTCAAAATAAGTTACTCTATTTTTGAGGTATGTATAGTGTAGAAGAAAAACTGTTATTAGTGAACTGGTATAACTCGAATATGAGTTTGAGGAGAGTAGCAGATTTGTTTCAAATTACATATCCTGACCGTCCAAGACCGAGTCCAACTACAATAAGTAGGTTAGTACAGAAGTATAAAAATAATGGATGCATCGTTCCTAATCATAAAAAAAAGAATAGGCCAAGATATGTTATTACTGACGCCAAAAGAGATGAAACTCTACAAACAATCGAAAATAATAATATGCTCTCCACAAGAGCTTTAGCACAAACTACAAATGTAAGCAAATCTTCCGTGCATAAACTACTAAAATGAGAACATTTTAAGTCGTATCATTTTCAAAACCATCAGGAACTAATTGCGAATGATGCAGAAAGAAGAAGTAACTTTTGTGAAATCATGTTGGATAAGCTTCATAATGATGATACTTTACTACGCAGAATTTGCTTTACAGATGAAGCAACATTTTATGTAAATGGTGAAGTAAATTCACAGAACTACCGCTACTTGAGTAGACAAAATTTGCATAGATATCATATCACAAGGACTCAGCGGCCACAGAAAGTCAATCTTTGGACTGGGTTGATTGGACACCATATTGTAGAACCGTTTTTTATTGAGGGTACTCTTACGGGAGAAAAATATTTAGAATTGCTTTAGTACAGAGTTATGCCAGCCCTCCACGCTTTAAATATTGATGGTGAGATTTGGTACCAGCATGATGGCGCGCCGGCACATAATTCTCATATGGTTAGAACATTTTTCAACCAAAGATTTCCAAACCGTTGGATAGGTCGTGGAGGAGAAGTAGAATGGTCCGCAAGGTCACCAGACCTGTCTCCAAACGACTTCTTTCTTTGGTCATGTATCAGAAATAAAGTTTTTCATGGAGAACCTCTAAACAATATTGACCAATTAAAAAATAGAATACGAGTTGCTGCAAGAGAAATAACTCCAGAGCAGATACAAAATACAATAAATGAATTCTACAATCGCTTAGGATACTGTCTGGCCGTCAATGGTGACATTTTTGAAAATTTGTTAAATTAGTTTTTAAATTTTGTTCAACTACTGTATTTCACATCCTATGTTGCAAAATAAAATACACGCTAAAATACATTGCTGTCATTTCATTATTACGTTATGTATGTATGTGCTATATATAGTACTGTGCAAAAAAAAGAAGCACCTTGAATTTTACAAGAAACTATTATAAAAGGGTAAGTAATATTCTTACACAAATTGAAATTTTTTTTAATGTATAAAAACTAATACATATCGATATTTAAACATAAACAACTTAAATTTTCTATATTTTGTATGACCACCTTTATTTTTTATAGTATCCTGCACTTTTCATTAATGAATGAATAAAATTTTCAGGAATATTGTACCACTCTTCCTGTTGTATGATCCACAGTTCATTTTTGTTCTTTGGCCCCCTTTCACACTCTTTTCTGTCAAGATAATTCCACACATGCTCAATAATATTTAACTCAGGACTTTGAGGAGGCCTTATCATAGACTGCAACACCCCATTTGCTTCCTTCTCTGTTAAATAAGTTTTCACAAGTTTTGAAGTATGCTTGGCATCATTATCTTGCTGTAGAATGAAATTATTGCCAATAAGTCGCTCCCCTGATTGTATGGCATATTCTTCTAATAGTGTTCTGCATTTCTCACCAGTTAATTTACCCTTTATCTTTACAATTTTACCCACACTTGCTGCCGAAATACAACTTCAAACTTAGATATTGCCTCCTTCATGCTTTATGGTAGTGTGTAAACATGGTTCCAATAGCGATTCACAGGGCGTCGTCTAACATACTGACGTCTGTTCGTTCCAAATAATTGATGTTTAGATTCGTCAGTCCATAGTACTGGTCGCCACTAATTATATCCCCAAGTTTCGTGGTTTCTGGCTTATTTGAATCGTTTCCCTCTATTACTTCGTCGCAGTATGGGTTTTCTCACGGCCGCGCATCCCTTCAAACCTGATTTGAGCAAGTATCGCTCTACTGTCGAAGCATGTACCAAAGTACCAGATGTTCGTGCGAGATTTTGAGTTAGTTCTGCGCTAATTTTCTTACGATTTCTTAAGGAACTAACTTTTAAAAATTGTGATTCAGTTTTACTGAGCTTTTCTTGGACGTCCACTCTTTGGTCTGTCACTAACACTGCCAGTTTCAGTCATTCTTTTCATTTTTTGTTGCCCGGCATACCGGGAACATTTCACTCTCTTTGATATTTTCATTTGACTATAACCCTCGTGGTGTAAAATGATAATATTATTTCTATCTAGTAATGCTATTCTAGACATTTTCTATCTACCATAACAATTTACGGCTCACAACTTTTCTTAAAATGAAAATTTCAATCGCTGGCGCGTTTTTTGAGAATCTAAATAAATTCTATCGCGGAACCGCTTTGCATCGTTTCTACCACTGAATTAAAACAAAATCTTATAGATAAATAACTCTCCCTTGAAATTTTATTGCAGAGCATTCTGATGTAATAAAATTTATTACTTTAATCCTCTTATCAGGCGGTCGATTTCACCTCTACGCGGAAGTATGATGTTATAAACTTGGAAATTTCCAGTGATTGTATTTCTACCAAAAAGTGAATCGTTCTCTCTCTTTCGGTATGTTTTTGATTTCTAGTAATTGAAATAAAGAAAGGGACCTAATATTTTGGAACTTTATTATCATCGCGGTTTCATTCCATTACATATTATGCACCAAAAATTTAACAAAATATACTAGGATGGTCCCATAAGTACCCGGCCTGACCTAGAGATGGCGGTAGTTGTTTGAAAATTATCACTGTATTAGAAACTACACAATCTATAAAGTATATGTTTAGTATTTGTTTGTCAGCCATCAATAGTGAACATTTTCAGTGAATTCGTAAAAATGGGGAAAATTGGTCATCGTTACGTGATACAATGCTCGACTAAATGAAGTGACGACTCCAGAAATGGTGAAGAAAATCCACAAAGCGGTGTTGGATGATCGTCGACTGAGAGAACGCAAACTAGCAGACATAGTAGGCATTTCAAAAAGTGCGGTACATCGCATATTATCCAAAAATTTGGACATGAGAAAGCTGTGTGCAAGATGGGTGCCGCGTTTGCTAACACTCGAGCAAAAACAGTGTCGTGAAGATGTTTCAATTGTATGTTTAGCGAAGTTTCACAGCAACAAAGCAGAATTTTTGCGCCGTTTCATAACCATGGATGAAACATGGGTCCATCACTTCACACTCGAGACAAAAGAACAATCAAAACAATCGACTCAAAAGGGAGAATCGTCTCCAAAGAAGGCGAATACCGTTTTATCTGTAGACAAGGTTATAGTATCGGTTTTTTTTTTTGGGTGCGCGTGGAATAATTTTCATTGACTATCTTGAAAAAGGAGAAACTATCAACGACGAGTATTTAGCGAGTTTGTGGCAACGTGTTGTTTCATCAAGACAATGAACCTGCTCACAAATCCGTTATTGCAATGGCTAAAATTTATAAATTAAAGTTTGAATTGCTACCTCATGCACCCTAATTGCCAGATTTAGCCCCCTCAGATTATTTTCTGTTCTCAAACTTGAAAAAATGTCTCCGTGAGCCATGAGATGAAGTAATGCCGCCAGTTAATGGCTATTTTGAGGAGCAAGACAGTTCATATTATAAAAAGGTATCGAATTTATTGAACATCTCTGAGAAAAGTGTATGGAGCTGAAAGGAGATTATATTGAAAAGTAAATATACTTCTATCAAAAATGTTTGTGTTTTCTTTGTTGGGTCGGGTACTTCTGGGACCACCCTCGTATATTTAATAATATTTATCTCTTCTACATTCATATATTTCAAATAGACATTCTCTATATCTAAATATAAAATTCGTCTCGAAAGTGTTAAATGATTACAATTCGATTAAATATTGTTGAGACAAAAATATAAAATAAATGAAAGAATGTGACCGGCTTCGGTACAAATGTATATCGCTTCATGTAATATCGGTAAAGTGGATTATTTCGTTCTTAATTTTAATTTTTCATTTGCTTCAAAAAATATACAATACGAATTAATAACAGATATTATCATGCGCTATGTAAGTCCCTAAGGGTAACACACCTTAACGCAGAGAATTCAATCGGAAGGTGTGCAATCTATTTCTTGAAATTTGATTTCCTATTTGAGAGCAAAAAAAAAAAAAATCAAGAACGAAGTGGAAGTATGCAGTTTCCTTGGTTTCTGCCCAACCAGGAGAAACATAAGGAGAAGATAAGAAGCCGGGGCAACGACGCTGGCACTTTCTGGCGGCCGCCTCACGAACCGATATGATTATGATCAGTCGGCCCGACATATATCATTGCGGCTATTATTATTGCTATTTGTTACTAATGATTGTGTATGTTGGAATCGGTCGTGCATCGTTTCTCATTAATATAGTTCGATTTGATCTCGGACCACAGACATGAGAAACGTCTTCTCGAATCGTCCAATTCGTTACTGGAACATTTTAACAAGTTTCATTTTTGCTAACCTATTAGTTAAACTTACGTAAATATATATTATTAAAGCAGAAATAGCGGAAACAACTTCTTGTTTTGCAGAATTTTAAGATTTATATGCTAGCATGAATTGGCATTTTTAATGTTTTGTTGATAATATTATACAGGGCGTACAAAATATAATGGCAGGCTTTTAAAGTAGTTTAATATTTCTTATCCGTTAAGAAATATTAAACTACAGCAAATAATATGAAAGCATAACATTTACAAAGTACAACATGTGCACTGTTCGTAAAGCGATGTACATCCAACCGATTGGTTAGTACTTCCCACACTTTAACCAATATATCTTAAGTGCGAGGGCGGAGTGTAAAGTCTGGTAAAAATATAACAGAGGGCGTCACAATCGCAAAACCAAGATGGCGTTTATTAACACCATTTATTAGTAAGCAACATTAAAATTTTTGAACAGATTCATGTCAGCTTTGGCAGTCATTTAAAGCAGACAGTCGCTATTATTTTTGCAAGTAGAACTAATTTCAAAATTAAGAATACGAGCTGTTAATAATTGCTCATATACTCTGACTATTACAACAGTAAAGAAGGGCACTTATTCACGGAATAATATATGACTAACTCTTAGTTGTTTGGGCTATTTCCATCGTGGAATTTAAGTATTCTGAAGTTTCGGCAGTTCCTCTTCTTCCGCCTTCAGAGTAATCCTATGAAAGACTACTGTGTTGTTTCTTGTCAAATTCATCACTACAGCTTGTAATTCCGTCTGGCTTGTTGGGTCTTCTTAGTTTTTTAATATCTTGAAAATGTCCTGTGTGATATTTGAACCCAGTCTCGATATTTCGATTATTTATAGTCTACACTCTTCGTTACTACGTTCTCCAGGTGACAGAAGTTATTTTTTTAAACCTGCATTGATATTACAATGCATGTCGCGATAGCGAGCACCGTTAACTGCTATTCCCTGATCAGCCACATTTTCGAAGAAGAATGATCCGATGATGCCTCCTGCCCAAAATCGGCATTAAATAGTGCCACGTTGTGGATGCATTTGTTTGTCAATAATTATTCGTGGATTATATGAATCTCAAATGCGACAGTTTTGTCAATTAACCAAGTCATCAAGATGAAAATAGGCTTTATTGCTGAAGATGATTTTGCTCGAAAAATCGGTATCCATTTGTTGTTCCACAATCCATTCAATGAACTCTACTCGCTATGCGTCGTCAGTAGGTTTCAGTTCCAATTGAACTTCGTAAGCATGAAGATGCAAATCTTTCGTGAGAATACTTTGTAGAGAGCTTCTCGAAATATCCAATCCTTGATCACGGCGCCGAACTGATATCTCTGGACTCTCAGCAACACTCTCACGAACTACTTCGATGTTTTGTATTGAGATACTTGTTGAAGGACGGACAGAGGGTTTAAGATCTGTAAATGATCCAGTCTTTCTAAATTTTTTTAATTAATTTCTTCACAATTGAAGCTAAATCACTAATCCGACAATATTTTGAAAAAAAATTGCGAATTGTAGCTGCCAAACTTTCATTATTTTTAAAATATTGCCCCACAATAAAAAAGCGTTGTTCTTTCGTGTAGCGTTCCACTTTTAATAACTTTGAATTGTCAGCTATCAGGTTGTCATTTTCGTTGGCAACCCATTACTGCACAAATGGCGCTAGATTCAAATCGTGTGTGAATTTTTGAACGTACGTTATATGTTCGTGACATAGAGCATAATTAACTGTAATTCTACTCCTATATCGAAATTTATCAATATTTCTTCCAGTTTAAAAAGTTTAAAAAGTACCCTCGTAGCCAAGACAACTGAACTGAAAGTAATGCAAATAGGAATAAATTCTTACATCCACTATACTTTGGTAATTGTGAAAAGAATAAAGTATGTCATTGACGTCTGCAAAATGTGCGACATATAGTTTCGATAGTTAGATTTTTTTTTATGCAATTAAGACATTTAAAGTCGATATTTTCTAGATGCTGTGTCGAAGCGGAGACTCACTTGCCTTCGAAATGTTATCATTAAACAAAGAGCAGGCGAAAGATGTTCTGGGAGCCTGAGGGCCAGTGGGTGCAGTATATGAGCAATTCGACTCAATGGACAATACAGATCACAATACCATGGAGTGGGTGCACCACAGAACTACAATAATAATATAGAGAATTGCGCGGAATGGAAAAGTCGCAAGGTAGGAAATACATTTTTGAAATACTTCATATTGAAACATTTACATACATTTAAATATGTACCTACATATTGTGAACAATGTAGATAGACAATTACCTTTTTAATATTGCACTTAATTTGTACGCGCGTTTTACATGCTTGTAGTTGTCTAAGAACTCATCGAATAGATTTATTATGTATGAGTCTAATATGTAAATTAGATTGTATGTTGAGTGAAATAATTTTCATTCTATATTAGTTCAGAATGCAATCTGTATTAATTTATTGTTCGACTATTGCAAATTTATAGTGAAATTTGTCTTAATATCATCTATTGTCGATATATGTACATGCTTCTATTTTAAGTTTATGTTTTTGTTTTATATTCAAATTGTATAAACCAATTTCTTTAATAGCTAAGATAAGTGAAGAATATGGTCGGCGCACCACAGGCGTGCGCTTGATAGTAAGTAAATAAAACGAAGTAAATAGTTATGTATAAATAAATAACTATATTGTTATAAATATGATTGGTGAAAGTGTTTATGGTGGTATTTTTCAAGCTTCACATTCGCTTGCCAATTGTTATGAACATGTTTGTTGGTGTGAATAATGTATAACTATCTGGTGTTTTTCTAAGAGCTTGAGAAATTAAAATGATAATACAAGACAGAAATATTGTCGGAATGAAAGTTTTTTTATTATAATCTGGTAGATAATTTCATAGCATTTAATTTTTAAATATGATTTCCGGCATATGTCCGCCATGGCTACGAGTTACATGGTCCATTCGATCAGTCCAATAAATCTCGCCGTATGGCGTCAATGGCGGCTTGAATATTGGCTTCCAATGCTTTAAGAGTTGCTGGTTTGTCGGCATAAACCAATGACTTAACATAGCCCCATAAAAAGTAATCCAGAGGCGTTAAATCCCACGAAAATGCTCATCTTGGGCCATTTTCAAATGAGCGCAATCAGCGAAAATGCGACGCAGACGATGGTCGTTTGGCTTCAATTCTTGCACGAGCTGTATTTTATAGGCATGTAAGCCAAGATTCTTACCTAAGATTTTCCACGTAGTTGAAGGGCAAAGGCCAACAAGTTGAGAACGACGACGAATCGACATTTCGGCGTCTTCTTTAACACTTCGCGCTACAGCAGCAATATTCTCTTCGGTACGCACATTTCTTTGTCTTGCTGATGGTTTTGAATCGAGAAGAGTAAAATTAGTGCGAAAGCGATCAATAACTGCACGAATTGCTTGCTCACTATGCGGATTATGTTGACCGTAAATTCGCGAACAGATTTATTTTTATCAAATTTTCACAATTTGGGAGCGTTGTTCTGGCGTTAAACGCTTCAGGATGTGGTGTAATGAGATGAGTGTGTCACAAGCTTCACCTTGGCTTGGGTTAATTGTTATGAAAATAAGTATTTTATATGTGTAATGTAAATATGTATAATTATGTGAAAATAATAATAAATAATAATAAAATATATATCTATACTTACTTCAATATATTGTATAATTCTTAGGACATATATATTTTATTTTATTTTAATACAATATTATTTTTGTATTTGATTATGATCTCTGTTCCGGGCCTGAGTATCAGGCAAAATCTCGGTATGTTAGGTGGTGATTTATGCATGCATTTCAACATATATAATATCCTTTTTTTTCTGTTATTGTACATAACTTATTAAGCACTCAAATACTTTTCATTTATGAGTCATTGTAATACTTTACACTTAATTTTTTAATTTAAAAAAAGCTTTCTTTTATATGATTCAGCACTTTATTTAAAGAAATTTATAATATTAACAAACTCTAGTATTAAAATTTGAATTCACTTAAAACTGTATTAACAAGTATATCTATTACCAAATAAACAAATTGCTTTTTCAAAAAAAAAAAACGTATGGTATATTAATATCAAACATTTTAGTTCATTTTAGTTCAGCAGATAATTAAACAATGTCGCGCTTGGAAAACCACTGCACAACACCGGTGCGAAACAAATTCCATACACGACCCGTACCGTCGAAAGCCAAAACGCACACTGTATATTCGTTTCACAAAATTTTTATAAAAATTGTGTTCTAGTCTTAGGGGTTACATATCTACCTCAAGTAATTATGTTAATCAACCACATGCTCCATCAAAATTACCAAAAGGAAATATGATGAAAAGCTGGAAGTATGAAATACAAAAGTAGGGTTAAATTTACACCGATAAAATTAAATATTTAATTTTGAGAATGTACAATTTATGAGAGTAAAGGAAATAGCGAATTAAAAAGTGATTAAAATTTGATGATTAATAATTAAAAAATTTTATTAACCGTTAATAATATAAGTTATAGTAGTTTATTCTACAACTTGTTGCGTTTAGTATGATTGACAAAGGGGTGGAATATATAATTACATTATTATTATTACAAAGGGTACTAGGATAGTTTTGCAATATGACACAATAATGAATCGTAGAAAGCTGCTTGTTGCTGCATGTTGAGACATGTTCATACGTGCATAGTAGCCGCCGCGCCATGTCGGTGAGCTCAGTTATTCATTGGCAGTGAGAGTGTGAAGTGCCTGCGATGGCATCGTGGTCGCGAAATGAGATAAGGACAGTTTTGCGTTATAATTTCGTGCGTGGTTTAAACATAGAGCAGTGCTTAGAAGAAATGACTCTTGCACTAGGTTACGTTTGTCCACATCGCACAATGATATTCAGGTGGTATAGAGAATTCCAAAGGGGAAATTTAACTGTGGAGAATGTTGAGAGGCCGGGAAGGCCACGAACGTCAGTTACGGAGGAAAACATTACTACTGTGAGCAAAATGCTTGGTGAAGACAGGCGAGTGGCCTACCAACAGATAGAGGGTACTTCAGACCTAAATCCACCAGCAATTCGTTCGATTCTGCATGATCATTTGCACGTGAAGAAACTTTGTTCTCTCTAGGTGCCGCATCGACTAACTGAAGAGCAGATGACACGACTCGTGACTTGGTACTGGGAGATGCTAAAAAAAGTTTAATAAGGGATAATCTCGGTATGTGAGCAACATTGTGACAGGTGACGAGACTTGGCTGTACTATTACGATGTGCCGACGAAAGCCGAAAACAAAGTTTGGGTCTTTGATGATAAGGACACACTCGTAGTTGTCAGAAAACCCCGATCTGTAAAGAAGAAAAATTTGCTGTATTTTTCAAATCGAGTGGAATTGTGGAACGCGTCGTTTTGAACACACAGAAGACAGTCGCAGCTAAGTGGTATACTGAACAGTGCCTGCCTAAAGTCATTGGATCTATGAAGAACCTGCGGCCAAAGTCAGGAATGGACACCTGGTTCCTCCATGACGATAATGCTCCAGCTCACCGCGCCAAAGCCTGCACCGAATATTTGACAACTACAGGATTGAAACTTCTTGGGCATCCTCCCTACAGTCCAGATCTTACTCCCTGCGACTTAAAGCTTAAAGGGAAGCGGTATTCCAGTGGTGAGGACCTTCTGCGGGCTTGGGACAACGACTGTGCTTTACTCCCTAGTGAAACTTGGCAGAACTGGGTTAAAGATTGGTTTCGGAGGATGAAGAGGTGTATTGAGTGTAGAGGAAATTACTTTGAAAAAATTAAATAAACAAAGCTGTATTGCAAAACTTTCCTTTGTACATTTTTCATAAAAAAAAACCATATGTTAAACATCGATAAGGGTCCAATAACACACTCTTGTTTCTTTGAATTCCTGATAAAGAAGAAGGCGTACCTTAAGATAAGTGGTTAGTTTTAAAATTAGAATACATTTTAAATTGTGAAACGGATTTACAGTGTGTGTTTAGCCTTTGACGGATACAGGTACGACACTGTGATTAATTATCTACTAATGATAACAGCGTTATCGAAATGCATATAGAGAATGCGAATATTATTGTGGAAAGTGCCTTATTTGCCTTTTTTAATTGATGCTATCAACCACAGTCTCTATTAAAATTTTTCTCTACTTACATGTTTAACATGGACATTAGAACAAAGTTAGGTTTCGGGACGATGTACACAATATTAATGTAAGAAGTAAGAAGGAAGAGTAAAGTATTCAATTAAGTAATAATGTGACAGCAAAATGACTTTTATACATTCTTAACAATTTTTTTCAGGGCACTCTCACTTTAGTAACAAAAAAAAAACGTTACGAATTCACGCATCAACTTAATACATGACGAAATGGTGAAAATAAAATTGAATAGAAGGAAGAAAGAAGGCATGAATTATTAAGATTATAAATAAATCGGGTTGAAATGGAACAAGTAACATAAAAATAAATTCGATGAGTGTTATTTTCTAAATTTAAATAAATATTAGCATATTTCGAAGTAAAATATTATAGATATTTACATAAACAGTAGATGAAATAATAAAATATATGTTAATTCAACTTCTCCGAACATAACTAAAATCTCTGTACTATAAAGGACATTAATACGCCAAAAACAATATTCTACACTGTCATTGTAACTAAATCCCAACAATTTTATAACTCTATGGTAGCAACACACGTGGTCTTTCTATAATAATAGCACCAGCGAAGAACCTTAGATCACGTATGCGATACAAAATGTTATTGTGCACAACAGAAAGATGCAATGGAATGTGCACGCACTAAATTATACAGTCAATGAGGCTATGAAGTTATCTTGCTATGGCCATCGTATGCATAAGGTGAAGTACTCCGGTCAACCTCTGTCCACATAATTGTATAAGCACATGCAGATTTTCTTTCTTTTCCTATTAGGTAATTAACTTGTTTTCGGATTTAATAAATTAAATTTAATGTAAATAGTAGCTTGGTTGTGGACAATTTAACATAAAATGGTTTCTAGAAAGAAGTAATTCTCACAGGCTTTTAATTTCAATAGTGGAAAGGGAGGATTAGGTAGTCGAAATTTTTATTCATTCTTTTTTATTTTTTTTTTTCAAGAGAAATTACTCAGAATATGCATGTGCAATTTTGGAATATTCGCTTCTACCCGAAGTGTGGGGTATTAATTACTTTATTATTTAAGCCGTATGTACGCACCTAGGTAGCCGGATACCTTTGGCGTTTTCAACCAAAATTTTTTCGTCGAAATCGATAATCTGCAAGTTTGACACTTCTGGAGGACTACTAACTTTCAAAAAATTTAGTATTTTTGCAACTTGATCAATTTATTCTTAACAACATTAACTGCGCACCAAGGTACCCGGATACCTGTACATGTTTTATATGAGAATGCGGCCATTATAAGTATTCTTTTTGAAGTTGTTAGTAGCTTTGAAAAATAAATAAATAAATATATATAAAATCGGTCCCCCATCTACCTTTCGGTGTAGGGGTTAACATTACAATATACATTATGTCTTATGTACAAAGTCTCTCCACAATTTTCTATCCTTGGCTATCTCTCTAGCAACAGACATTGATTGTCCTCTTCTGTGCATGGCCTTTGCTATTAATTTTTCCCATGTTTCTTTTATTCTTCCTGGTCCTCGTTTTGTTTTTATTCTAGCTTCAAAAATCCTCCTTGCTGGTATCTTATCTTCCATAGGTTGTAAATGGCCTCACCAGCTCAGTTGCTTTTCCGCAATATATTCCATTATAGAACTCCTCTCTTACGTCTGTGTTTCTTTTTCTATCTTTCCGTGTTATCCCTTTACTGCCTCTAAGGTATTTCATTTCTAATACTTACACTTTGCTCTTCAAGCTATTCGTGAGTACCCATGTTTCACTTCCGTAAGTAAGAACTGGCCTGTAGAACGTTTTGTAAATAGTCAGTTTGGTTTTCGTGCTAACTTCTTTCTTCCAAATTACAGTAGTTCTCAATGAATGGTAGAGTTTAGATGCTTTGTCGATTCTCTCTGTTATGTCCATGTCTTGATTACCATTTCTATTGATTGTTACCCCCAGATACTTAAGTTGTGAAACCTGCTCTATTCTTTTGTTTTCAATATATACGTTTAGTGTCTCTTCAGTTTTTTTGCGATGTTACCATTATTCTCGTTTTCTGTGTGTTTATTTGCATTCCATACTCCTTCAATGAGTTGTTCCATATATCAAGATTGTTTTGGAGGCTTTGTTCACTATTTGCCATAACTACCAAGTCATCCGCATATACGCATTGAGAGATGTATATCGGCTTCATGTACCTGTATTCTATATTTAGTTTTTTTAATGAGCTTTAGCAATTTTTCAAAACTTCATCAATGAATATATTGAATAGTACCGGGCTCAGTACTCCTCCCTGTCTTAATCCGTCTATAGTTACAAAACTTTCCGAGGTTCTATTATTCCTAATTACATAGTTGATATTTTCTGCGTACATACTCTTTATGGATTTGATTAATCTGTCGTCCACTCCTCTTCTCTTGAGGATTCTGCATACTATTTTCCTAGGGACACGATCAAACGCTTTCTCTAAGTCTACGAAAGCGAAGAATGCTTTTGTCTTGCTTATTAAGGTTTTCTCTATTATGTGCTTTATCGTGAAGATATGATTATTTAGACTTCTTCCCTTTCTGAAAGCAGTCTGAGCTTCATTTAGCGTTGTCTCTGTAAAAATCTTCAACCTGTTTTCCAGTACTCTCTCATTTTTTTCACACTTTGGCTGCTGTATTTAGCATCGTTAATCCTCTATAGTTGTTATAGTCCTTTGCACTTCTCTTTTTGTATGTTGGTATTATCTGGCCTACTTTCCAGTCATCCGGTATTGTTCCACTTTGCCATGTTTTTCCGCAAATTTCCTATAGCCATCTTAAACCCTCCTCTCTTAGGTTTTTTAGCATCTCTGCAGTTATTTTATCATGTCCAGGGGTTTTCAATTATTAGATATATTTACGGCACTTAGTATCTCTTCATATGTGATTTGTCCTAGTTGGTAGCGATAGCAAGTGCACACACTCGTTAATTATTAACAATATTGCTTTAATTATGTAAATATTACGTATAAACTTTATATAATAACATTTTTTACTTACGACGAAGACGATTTGCTGAAACAACTGCGGACACATATCTGATATTTCAAATATTTAATCTGTCTTATCTTGTTTGCGATTACATTGAACACGTTACTTAAAAAGGTGTTTCACGTTTCATAAATTATATGTAACTATTTATTTTATTTTATTATTAGCCTACTATCAAGCGCACGCCTGTGGTGTGCCGACTATATTCCCCACTCTAGTAATAAGGATTATTTTTCGTATATCAAGTGTGTTTTATAATAAGCATTTTGATAATTTAAAATTAATACAATAAAATAAAAAGACTCGTGTCCAATTTAATTAATATTGCAATATTTGTAATCAACATTTAATATCTACATCGAATTCAACATAAAACAAGTATATCTACAAATTTTATCTGCAGTAAATAATTTGTAATATATCTTTATTTAGTCAGAACGCTTAGCTAGCTCATTAGGAACTGTTCTGTGGTTCAGTTGCGGCAAAGCATTAGAGAGAACGAGGGAATATCTAATGGACGGACAGAAGACGGTGGGGTGGTGGAACATACAGAACATTCGTTGGCAGCTATCTGCTTTTTCTGATTAGGTCAGTAAATTATACTTTACACATAACTGCAAAATGGATGAATATACGTTTGTTTTATAATTATCCTATCCCTTAATTCGTAGCGTTGTTTACATAAAATTTGCATTTACTTGAGTTCTTTCAAGCGAAAAGAACATGAAATCTTCTTTGCCACATGCAATGTCTGATATTTTTACCTGTATATTTAATGCCAGGCTAAATTGTAATATTAAAATAGATAAGATTAACAAAGTAGAGCTAATATTTAATAGAAAATAGATATTTTCTTAACCGTGAAAGGTGGGGTGTATACAGGATGTTTAAGAGAAGTTTGTTTGAGTAATACATATTTGGAGGAATGAATCATATGCAATTTTTAAGCAAGCTATAATTAAATGTCCTAAGAGAATAAAATATTTCATTAAATTTATTTAATTTATTATGTGACAAATATCATATCATTGTTTTTAATATTTTTCTGAAAGTTTTTGTGTTTTAGTCCACTTTGAAAGTCGTTCGAGGTTTATTTATTTTTACTGACTTCTCTAAAGCGCTTGATCGGATAGTTAACTCACTAACATGGTTTCTCACCGTCACCAGTTTTATTATTTCAATCTTATTTATCTAATAGAACTACGTCTATTACAAAAGCCATAAATCTCAGCTTCTTTCATTCAACATCTGGAATTCCGCAAAGGTCAAACCTCGGACCTCTTTTGTTTTTATTTTATAAACGATGAACTGAAATTCTCAAATGTCAGAAATTATTATTCACAAACGATTTGAAAATATTTCACGTAATAGACATGACTGCGCTCATTTTCGAAAAAGGTTGAATGCTGTCCAGACATGGTGCATCGATAATATAATACACATGAACATTTCGAAATGTAAATACATTACATTCACCCGAAGAAGTTGCTCTATTGACTTTAGTTATGCTTTGGACAATTCTTATTTAGCAAAATGTCATGTTATTAAGGATTTAGGTGTCACATTTGCCTCAAATCATTTATTAAATAACCATGTCATTAATATATCTGATGCTGTACTTCACATGATAATTTTTAAGTGAATGTATGTCATATTCACACAGAAGTTTTTCTTTTTACTTTAATTATACTTTGAACAACTTTTATCTTGAAAAATGCCACGTTATTAAGGATTAGAATGTCACATTTGATTTGAAACTATTATCAAACAATCACATCAATGAGATATCTAATGCTGTATTAAAAACTTTGGCTTTCGTAATTAGAACCACAAGATCCTTTTCTTCAATTGATAACATATTACCATTCGGTTTTTTCTTTGTTCGCTCCAAACTTGAACATTCATTATTGGTGTGGTCACCCCTTTATAAAACACACATTTATTCGTTAGAAGTAGTGACAAGCCACTTTATAAAGTATCTTTTTCTTCTCGACCTGGAAAATATCCTCCTCAAAACTACGATCGTATTAATCTTCTGACTATTTTCAACATCGAAACATTAGAGCTTTGTATTCGCCATGACATAAAATTTATTTACCATCTTCTTCACAATATAATTGGGGCATCTAAAATTGTGTCAAAGTTAAACTCAATCTGGACGTTTTGCTAGAATAACCGTCATCTAGCATCAAGTCTAATGAGTTGCTCACAGTCCGTAGTGATTGTCTCGCTTCATTGAAATAGCTTGTGAATAATTCCCTTGCAATCCTAGCAAACGTACAGCAACACCTCATTGGATATAGCCCAGTTTTTGCGTCAGGTTCTACAATTTTGTTTGCTTTTTTCACTGTACTTTATATTATAGAACACACTTTTCATCGCCTGTTACGTTTCGACCCAAAAACGACTTTCTTATTTCGTGAAAGAAGAGAAATGACTACATTTATGCAGTTCAATTTATTTCTTTCAGTTAAGAAGTGCGGCATTCATATAGCAGCATCTTTATTGGACGTAGGCTAGCTACTGCGAAGGATTTTGAACCTTCAACTATTTTTTTCTGGGTTCTCTTTCACTGTACCTTGTTGTATAGAATCCACTTTTCATCGCCTATTACGTTTCTATCCAAAAAAGATCTTTTATTGTTACGTAAAAGTAGAGGAATGACCACATTCATACGGTCTAGTTTATTCATTTTAGTTAAGAAATGCGAGATTGCGAGTTATCCATGTTCACCCTCTCAGCAATAACGAGTTGAAATCCCTGATTTTTTTTCCACCAAGGCCCACATAATGTCGTCATTAATGCAGGAAGACTGCCCAGAGAGGAGTTGATCTTTTAAGTTGAAATAAACTTTTCGAAATCTGCCAACCTCCATACCCTTCCAAAATCTATATAGCGTTACAAACCGTAAATGTACTTTCGAGTTTTTAGTTTTGAAAAAATTTTCTCAGATCCAAATTGATTTACCTAAACGATGTTATTAAGTTACGAAATGTGTAGAGCCTTCGTTGCTTCACGTAATTATTCGACGATGATCTAGCACCATCTAGTCCACTGCGTTGTTCAACAAGGTCAAGAAACGAATAAGATTGTTTATTAATCCCGTTTACTTTCGTCAAACACATTAGTTAAGATTAAGTAAATAAATGGAATAAGGGTAAAGGAGAACTGAATCCGAAAGAAGTGTTTACAAATAGGAGAAGAAGGAAAAAAGAAGGGACGTCCAAAAAGAGGCTGTATTATAGAGTGGCTTGGAGGAAATTTGTGTACACGATTTTAGAGAAAGAGTTTTGGACAGAGCAAAATAGAGAAAAGAAGTTCTAATGATAGAAGAAAGGGAACCCTAGACTCAGAAGCTATTGGCCGGTAAGACGCAAAGAATTGTTATATGTATGTATGTACCTCGTAACAAAAAAAACGAATTATCAAGTAAAAGGACATATTTTCAAACGAAATTTTGTACAGACGTTTATTGTGTTAAGAAAAATGTTTAAATTTTCATTAAAAAATTCTTTCTCCTTATAAAGAAAATGTAATAATTACTTGCCGCTCCGTGTAAACGAATACATTCTGCTGTTCGCCTGACTATGGTCCTAATAATATTCTATGGACTCTTGTGGAAGCTCATTCGAAGTATCTTGAAAGGTATAGCATAGCTGTTGTAAGTTCGTTGGAAGGTTGATAAGTAAACCAATTCTTCGACCCATCTTCCCCAAACATGTTCAGTGTATAATAGGTCTGTCGACGGCGCAGGCCAATTGAGAATATTGGTGTTGGCCTCTTCTAGGAATGTTAATGTAAGTTTCATCGCATTTCACAATATTACAGTGTGTTCTTTCGGCGGAGTAGTTCCTTACTTCACTATCAATTTCCCGTTTATGGCGATCCGATACGCTCGATCTGATCGCATTTGTCCCACCAATGTGTCACGGGAACGTACAAAAAAAAAGAAGTAATCGCAAAGTAAACAGCTCGGCAGGGGCGATAATCTGCTGTCGCGTCGTTTTTCACCCGACGTTGGTTTATATTGAAAACATCGACACACTGTCAATTATGTAGTGATTTATTCCAATCAAATTGGGTTGTTCACACTTATTCACATTCGAACAAGGTATCATTTATATACATATCTATGAGTGGTTGCGGTGGATTATGTGCTCCATTTGTGTTTGGGAGCGCCATCCCTCTTTTGTTCAGATAACCGAATGAATATGCGATCTTGGCGATAAGATCCCCTTAACATAATTCACTTCCAAACAAGCCCCTTTTTTATATATTACGTTCTCATCTTTCCGTTTTGTGAATATATCGAGTGTATTAGATTACGAATTAAATTTTATTTGTCAAACTGCTGCCAAAACAAGAAGAAAATTGAATTAGATTAGGTCAAAATGAAGAGTAATGATTCAAGATAAGATTTTCTGTAGTTTCAAATTAATAGATTTTTGTTAGTTAAGAAGTCAGAAAGATAGAAGAAACAAGAATTTAAATTTAGAAACCATGGGCTGGTAAGACCCAAAGCGCTGTTATATATACTGTGTGACAAAAAAAATGAATTACTCAGTAAAACTAAATATTTTTAAACCAAATTTTAATCACTGAAGGTTGATATATAACCCCTTGCCACATTAATTTTCGTATTCTGTATACGTATTTCGACAATTAAGCGGTACGGATCGCGTGCAGAATTTGTTTTCGTACGGGTATTTTACCCTAGCTGTCCAGGTGCGACACTATTTAATTATCTGCTGATTATGACGACTTAGTTGTCAAAATACATATACAGAATACGAAAATTAATGTGGCAAGGGGTTATATATCAACCTTCAGTGATTAAGTTAATCAACCACAGGCTCCATCAAAATTACTTTACAAAACTAAATTTTGTAATAATGTTTAGTGTATTGAGATTAATAAATGAATAAATTTTCATTGAATAATTCGCATCCTTTGTACAGAAAATTTAATAATATTCTATGGATAACTTAGTATTCCTTCGAGGCCATCTAAATACTCGAATGTACATTTATGAAGTTCTATATCCAAAACCTAAATATCGTCACACTTCACCAAGGCAATGATTGTTCTCATATTGCAACTGTTATATTGAATAGTAGATTTTTAATAAATTAAAGTCGTTTAGTAATCAACTTGTGTTTTCAGGAATTGTGAGTATACAGTTAAGGACTTTAAGGCATTTCTTCGTAATTTGTTACATACACAAATTTAATTTGTGTCCACATTTTGTTGAGTTGCAACATTTTGGGAATGAGTATTTGGCCAATTTTAATTTTATTGTTCTATGTTACTCTTATCGCTCTCTCGTATCTGTCAGCTTAAGTTCATAGTCATTACTAGAGAGTTATACACGCTCTGTCATACAGGAAACGGAACTTCTTTAAAATAAAAACAAAAGCTTACTATTTTGGTAAAATTCATTTATTTTATTCAAAGCAGTCACCTTCGCCTTCAATATAACGTCTTGTAAGGTCAATTCACATGTCAAATGAGCCTTTAAGTTCATCTTTAGAGATGTTTTTCAAGATCGCTGTCGACGCCTTTTTAATGACTTCGACGTCAGCATAACGCCGTCCTTTCATCAGCAAATGTAGTATGGAGTATAGATACAAATCACAGACGGCCAAATCTGGTGAATATGGTAAATGGTTGATGGTTGAAATGCGATTTGTAGTTAGAAAGTCAGTGATATGCGTCGAGCGATGGGATGTTGCATTATCATGTAACAAACGCTAGCTATCATTTTCACGATATTGAGGGCGCACACGACGAATACGTGCCAAAAGATGCTTCATAATACCAAGATAATATATAACATTGACTGTTTGACTAGTTGGTATAAATCCTTTGTGCACTATGTCTTTCGAATCATACAAACAAATCAACATTGTCCTCTCTTTTGATTTCCCTAAGCGGCTTTTTTTGGGTCTTTCTTGATTTGGGTGCTTCCATTCAGAGCTTTGACGCTTGGTCTCTGGATCATATTAAAAACACCACATCTCATCGCCAGTTGCAATAAAATACCTGAAGTTTTCATCCTTTTTTGAGTCTTTAATCAAGTCTGTACGATGTTGAATTCAGTTAGCTTGTGTGGTACAAATCTTGCACATATCTTTCTCACTCCCAAATGCTGTGTCAAAATGCGATGAATTGAATCTTTGGAAATATTTAATTACATTTCCGTGTATCCCAATGAGGATTTCGATTTTCATATATAAGTAGTTAACGATATATTTTACGTTTGAAGCGTCTTTGCGTAACCACCGTAGTTTCCAACATTACATGTATATGTGATTGATTCAGACTGCGTACCTCGTCTTTCTCCCTTCGTCTCGCAATAAGCAAACACAATACGTGATGGCGATAGTTCCACTTTTACAAGGGGTCTGCAGCATAGAGCATTTATAATAGAAGACGAATCAAACTGGCATATCTAAACGAACGATTTTGGGGGATCGTGAGTCGAGCGAGTTTCTTGAATGACGAAGACCGATCTTTGGTTACCGTCTTTCACTCTACCCAAACGTTTGCGCTCTAAGCTATTTCGTTAAATTATGCGAGGAGGATCCATAACCATGGATTAATAGGAAACGGATTCTCCTTAATAGTATACGTTAGTCATATAATATACGCTGCGTATTGTTGAAGTCTTGTTCGACTGGCTTGCCAAGTCCTCTAGTGACGAAAAGACTTATCGTAGAGAAGCAAATTAAGTATACCCATTTGACAGCGATAAAGTAGATTTCTACCATGAATTGAGATACATATATGCGAAGTTCCATAGAGTTATAGAGATGGTATTCATATCGTTTATACAAATGCAAATACATGTACAATCCATATAAATATTTGTGGTGTTATATTTAATTTTAGAAGAGATTTCAAGTTTCTTTTGATGTAAGTAGTTTTATTTTCATAAAGGTATTAAATGTGTACAAGGCTATCATTTAAAAATACAAGCATACTTTTACAAAGTGACTTATATTTTATTTGTTGTGAATAACGAAGTGTGCTAATAAAATTAATACTTTGACCACGATGAGCGCGCAGATTAATCAAACTAGTTAATGTAACATTTATCTACATATCTTTTGTAAAAACGAATTAACATTATTAGATTTGTCTTTTAAAGCATTCTCATGAAAGACTTTCTGAGGAAGAAGTTCCAAACTATTTTCTACAAAACTTGCATACTTTCTTTATAGGTTAATATGTGATCTGTGAGAATATAGAAAAAAGTACTTAAATATTTTTCTGATAATTCAGTAGTTACCACTTGTTATCATTATTGTTTATAATACGAGGGTAGCCGTTTATATTTCGGGATCTGCCTCCGATCTGATGACTGCATCGTGAAATTTGTCATTTTTCACATTATCTTTACCTTGATAGTTTTATTACCCGGTCGCTATTTCTATTGTTGACAGTAACTTGAAAATTCTATGTCAGCGAAAAAATGGAATTAACTCGCAAACATTTTCGTGCAATTATTTTTCATAACTTTCTGCGTGGATTATCTTAACAAGGATGCATCGACGAGCTGAATTCTTTATATGGTGATGAAGCACCATCGAAAACTACAGTATATCGTTGGTATAGTGAATTCTAACTTGGACGGCGTTCTTTTGACGATGAATTTCGTAAAGGTCGTCCCACAAATGCTATTGTGTCGGAAAACATTAATGCATTGTCTGAATTGAACCAGCGTACATAAGATCCTGCATGAACGTTTAGCCGTTAAGAAGCTATGTTCACATTGGGTACCACATAATTTGATAACCGCTCACAAAAGGACTCGCGTCGATTGGTGTCAAGAAATGCACAAAAAATACAATGGCGGTGCTTCAAAGAACATTTATAAAGTCGTCACAAGTGATGAATCTTGGATCTATACCTATGAGCCCGATAGTAAACAGCAGTCGACTATGTGGGTATTCTAAGATTAGTCAAAACCAATAAAAGTTTTTCGCGCTCGAAGCACAACAAAACAAATGGTCACCTGTTTTTTTGGAAAAAGCGGTCACGTTGCAACCGTGCATTTAGAGAGTTGTAAAACGGTAAATTCCGAATGGTACACAACTATTTGGGTGCAGAAAGTTTTTGAAGAAATAAGGAAAACAAACCGAAAACGACAGATCATTCTCCACCATGACAATGTGAGCTCTCACAGGTCGGTTCAAACAATTGAATATTTTACCGGGCAAAACGTTGAATTGATGAGCCATCCGCCGCGTAGAGCCCTGATCTAGCTCCCTGTGATTTCTTTTTGGTCCCATACGTGACGAATAAATTTGTGGTTTTCTACGCCGGAAGGGGCAGTTGAGGCATTTAAAGCTCATATTTTGGAGATACCTCTTTCACAGTGGCAGCAACACTTTTCGGATTGGTTTAAACAAATGCAAAAGTGCATTGATTTCCAAGGAAAATATTTTAAAAAGCAATAAAACTATTTTCGATAATAAAATTTGTTTGTTTGTTTGTTACTTCCAAAATATAAACGGCTACCCTTGTAGCAGACTAATTTAGCTTTCGTGGTTTTTATTAAGGTGGGTTTTTTTTTTTACCTAAAATACTACTTCTAACACTTACTTAAAGATGTTTATTTTTGGCTCTACGAGGCACTGAAGTTATAATTTTCAAAACCATTTTTATTATAAATTTAAAATGGCTTAAGTTATTTTACTAAAGTTTGATATGTTGACGTAGGTAGTTTTATGGAACCAAAAACTCATCAAAATTATGATTAATATCATATTATGTACGTAAAACTTGTATTTTTTAAGAATTGCACATTTCGAATTTCTACGCCAATGGAAGAATAGGGCTTTAAGTACAAAATTTATATCACGTAATTTACTACAAAAGAGGCAGTTGAGGCATTCAAAACTCATATTTTGGAAATACCGCCTTCACAGTGGCAGCAATGCTTTTCGGATTGGTTTAAATGAATACAAAAGTGTATTGATTTTCATGGAGAATATTTTGAAAAGCATTAAAACTATTTTCTACAATAAAATTTTTTTTTGTTTGCTATTCCCGAAATATAAACGGCTAGCGTGGCATGAAAAGATATTTGCACGTAAAATGAAGTTTCATTTTAGTATTCAATCTGCACCAAATTAAAAGGTAAGTGGGTGCCAACTAATTTTGTAGGAGGAATTAGACTTCTACTATTACATAAAAAGGAAAAGTCAAGATATAGAAAACGTTTCTAATAGTTCTTTACCTATTACGTCATACATTTGTCTGTGTGGATGACTCCTTTGCGTCGTTTCTAGTGACATTTAAATGACGGTTAGGTAGGCAAGTAGATAAGAGAAAGAAAAAAAAGAACTGCTTCTCGCAATATTAGAGACAAATGATTCTACTCTGAACAATGGTTAATGTTATGTCCGTACGTCACATGTTCATGTCGTTATGGTGTGTGTATAACTCATGCGCACGACTCGCTCATGTCCCACAATATTTCATAATTTAATGGTAAAGTGACTTTTATAAGTACGTGATCTGAGGACGCAACAAGTTAAATTGTGATAAAAATTTATCTGGCCGTTGTTGTGTTATATTGTGGTCGTTACGTACAAACATACAATGAGTCGGGACGGAATGCGGATATATTATTTATAATAAATTATGTTACGTACTAAACTAATTTAGTTTTAAGTGTTTCTATTTCGAATATAAGGCATTTGATTAAAATAAGAATAATCTCTGTTTAGCTAAGGTGAAATTTATTCAGCAGTTGATTCGCCTCATCAACGTCGTCACTATGATATTTTATTAATAATATTGAGACAATAATTTTTTATATTAAAAATTTACTACGAATATTAATTATTTCACTTATGTAATTATTAAATATGTTTCTTTTCAATAGATTTATGGCAAGAGAAAAAATTATTTTCCGATCCAGTGATTGCCAAACTTTCCCAGTCCACCCCGCACTTGTAGGTCTAGTATTTCGTCCTGGAGCTCTTGTTAAAATATACATATGTACAATGACATAAATCAGGGATAGAAATGAAAACAACTGTTAAGAAAACTTCACAATGTGAAAGTTCACATTTGTTAAAATAGGACCACAAGAACCATCAAACTAAAATATGAAAATACGAAAAAATATTAAATAAATGCTTCCAATGTATATGAGATACCATAAAAGACATGCGACATGTATGCCATTTTGTTAACTGCAAAGGCAAAATAAAAGGTGCTCCAATAAGACATTTCATTTTCAATAGCCCGCCATTTTAGCAGTTGTCATGACTCAACCTGTAATTACTTGACAGATGACAAATAAAAACTACGCCATTAATAAAAATGGAACAATATACGCTTCAACAACGCATCCAAATTATTAAAATTCACTATAAAAATTGTGAAAATTTCGCGGTCACAGTTCGCAAACATAAAGCATTTTTGGAACGTCGCGAAGCACCTTCTGAGCCAGCAATTGTGAAGCAGGTGGAAAAATTTGAGTTGTTGGGAGAAGTTAGTGATGTGAAGAATCGAACTCGTGCACGTAGGTCAAGAACAACTGAAAATATTGTTGTTGTAGTCCATAGTGTTGAGGAAAACCCAGGTTTGTCCATTTCTCGTCGATATTTGGAATTAGGCATTCCATAAACGACATTACACCGTATTTTGCATAAAGACTTAGGTCTTAAGGCTTTTAAAGTTGAGTTACCACAAGAACTCATGCCTACCGACCATCAGCAATGACATGTCTTTGCTGATTGGGTCTTTAAAATGCATCAAACTGAACCGGAATTTCATCGAAAAATCATCTTTAGTGACGAAGCCCATTTTCACCTCGGAGGCTACGTTAACAAGCACAATTGTTGCATTTGGGGCTCGAAAGGCCCAAGAATTATTGTTGAAAAGCCTCTCCATCCTCAACGTGTGACTGTTTGGTGCGGTTTTTGGTCTGGCGGGGTCACTGGACCTTACTTTTTCAAAAATGAGGCTGGAACAACTGTTACAGTGAATGTATTGCGCTATCGAATGATGATTAATGATTCTGTATGGCCGGAATTGGAAGATATTGATGTGGACAACGATTATTTTCAACAAGACGGCGCTACGTGCCATACAAGTAACGATACCATTGCTCTCTTGCGTGAAAAGTTTCCTGACCGTGTGATTTCTCGAGGAGGCGATCACAATTGGCCATCGAGATCTTGTGATTTAACACCTTTAAACTTTTTTGGAGGGGCTACGTGAAAGATAAGGTCTATGTCAATAACACAATAGATTCAAGACCGCAAATATGGAATTCGTGAAGTTATGGAGGACATACAGCCGCAAATGTGTGGAGCGAAAATTTCATGAAAAGAATATGGTCCTGCAACCGTAGCTGCAACCATTTGGTTGATATTATTTTCCATTATTAATGGCATACCCTCCTCTTTACAATTAAATAAACATCGGATGATTTCGCTTAAAAATACTCGTTTTTTTTTACATATCAAAATGAAACCTCTTATTGGAAGACCGGTTACGAGGACTTTAAAACCTCTATATTCACAAAGTAGCGAGAAATTCTAATAACCAAGCCA
Source organism: Dermolepida albohirtum (assembly GCA_031893035.1). Taxonomy (NCBI): domain Eukaryota; kingdom Metazoa; phylum Arthropoda; class Insecta; order Coleoptera; family Scarabaeidae; genus Dermolepida; species Dermolepida albohirtum. The sequence goes on along the minus strand of JAVIWB010004195.1, from coordinate 4,118 downwards.
AGATCTGCGACCAGTGATTCAATGTGTCGAAAGTAAATGCTGTTATCAAATTGAACTCTTATATCAATAAAAGTATCTTTAGTAGATAGATAGTGGTTATTTATTTTGAACTGCGTAGATATAGGAGAATGGGAACGCCAGTAGGTAACAGAACAATATTTAGACACGTCAATATTTAATTTGAAAGTAGTACGCCAATCAAACAAAACATTCAGATTACATCGATACCATTAACTTCAAAATGTAGCTTTATATACTAGGCATAAGCGAATATAAGACTAGTCAGAGAAAGAAGAAGTCATTAATATAAAGGACCAATAGAAGTGGATTTAAGTTAGAGATGTAAGGAACTCCAGAAGTAACATAACATCTCCTGTTTACACAGAAAAAGGAGCGACAAGCCTAAAGAAAGTTTACACAGTAAGAAATCTTGATTCAAAGTATCGAACGCGAGGGAAGTAGCCGCATATGTAGCATCCACCTGACTCTGTCTGTCGAAAACTTCACAAGTGTATTGTGAAAAATAAGCAAGATTGAAAATAGGTGATTTACCTAATACAATATTATGCTGTTGTGTAGACAAAAAATAACATACATTTTTATAAATGCTAGAGTAGATGTTAATTTTGATGGAGCCTGTGGTCGATTAACTTAATCAGTGAAGGTTGATATATATAACCCCTTTCCACATGAATTTTCAGATTCTGTATAGGTATTTCGACAACTAAGTTGTCATCATCAGCAGATAATTAAACAGTGTCGCACATGGGAAAGTACGGCAAAATACCCGTACGAAAACAAATTCTGCACACGATCTGTACCTTTGAAAGCCAAAACACACACTGTGTTTTGCCGTAGTTATCCAGGTCGACACTGGAATGACAATTTAGTTGTCGAAATACGTGAACAGAATACGAAAATTAATGTGGAAAGGGGTTATATATCAACCTTCAGTGATTAATCAGAGTATATAAGTAATTTAAAATCCTTTGCAAAATTAGATAAAATCGAAATGGGCCGATAATTTGATAGTACCAGTGCGTTTATTGTGAACTGGATAAAATCTAGTACGCTTCCAGCAGTCAGGAAATGTAGCTGTTTTCATTGATACAGTTGATAGTTATCGATTATGGCAGTAACTAAATGCATTAACGAAGCCTATGAAAAGCCAAAGGATATTCAAAACTTCTTTGTCTTATCTGGCGACATTACTCAAAGAAAAAAAGTCCCTGAGATAGTATGCAATGTAGAACCACAAATCGTAGAAACAAGAATTGAAAATCTACAACAAACTACAATTTCAGATTTGTTTAAATAAGTTAGTTTTAAGTATGTTGTAAGAGTAAATTAATTAAAAATTATTTATATTCTTTTTTCTACCACCAATGGATATCTCTGTACAATGGACAGTTTTATATACACAGCTACTGTCCGTTAGGCAAAGAACCTACTGTACATGAAAGTAAAATAATGAATTGGCACATCATATGGTATCAGATTGTAGCTTTTGTACTTTTACGAAATAAACTCTACTTGATACTCTGACTGCCATCTATGTGCTAGACGGAGAACGTTTCACTCATAACTAAAAATTAATTATCTTTCGCTTTTACATGATTTGATGTTAATCACTTTTATGAACGTAAGTACATAAAGTAATTCTGTTTGCTTTCAATTTAAGAAATTAACATTTCTAATTAATATTATAATTGCAATATATGTGTCAAGCAATTATTGTTCGGATTCCGCTCTCCGATGAATAAAAAAGATAAGATATCGGTTGGAATACAAGCACTAACTTCATTGCTTTAATTACAATTGTAATTCTCGATTAATGCAGTGCACAGTAGAGGATCATAAGAAATTTATCACTCTTTATAGTGACCTTAATAGAAAAAGTGTTAGTATAACAGCCGGCAAACGACGAAGAAAGAAAGCAACCGCCCACTTATTAAAATAAACCAACAATGTTGGATGAGCAGGTATGTGCAATATCTGTAATATTGACTCTCTAATAAGCATGTTGTGTTACCCAACGTGTCGGACTGTGAGAGCCCCCTGGCCTGCTGCGATGGAGGTCCATCACTCAAGATTTGTACACGCGGATGATGCACGAGCTCCTTATTTCTTTTAACATCAAACTTGAGTGCTAATTTACACGAGACGCAATTAATGTTTGAGATTATGGCACGTCGAATAAAAGAAGCGACGTTAAGGAGGCGAGTGAATAATATTGGGCTAGAAAACTCGTGGTTTGAAAGAGAAAATGCTGCGTTCCTTCATCTACTGCTAGAAAATATAAAAATGTAATAAAACTATTAAATTAGAAAAGGATGCTATATAGATATACAGGGTTTTTCAAAAGTCAATTTTCAGGTTTAAACGGTCGCAATTGTAACTGTATAGAGATATTCGAAGGTAAATTTTCAGATTGAAATCACTAAATCTTCAGATTCCGCAAAAATAAAGGCACTGAATTGTTGCTAAAGAAATTGGGTTTTATTTTTAAAAAGAGGAAGAACAAAAACTTAATTATGGCCATCACTGTGGTCAAAACAATAGTCATTCTTCTAAATTATGAACGGCATTAGAAACAGCATTCTCCGCAACATCCTCGGTGTGGTATCAGTTCCTTGTGAGTAGTATTTAGAAGTAATACTAATGATCATCTTAGTTGGATTGATGTCTAATTAACACATGTATTAGATATTACGTACAAAATACGAAATTTTATAATTTTAACAAAATAGTTATGGTGTTTAGTGGCGACAGAGTGGTAGGTATAGTGTGAAATTCTCTGTTAGTGTTGGTTTGACTTCATATGTACTTTTTGCTTGAAAATCTTTGATTTTGCATGTCAATTTGACATTAGTTATTGACAGACATACGTGGAATGTCCTTTAAGTTTTGCATAGTTGGACATAGAGGGCACCACTAACCGAAGGTTAGTACTAAAAATTAACATCCATCTTTAATTAACCTAAAACCACAGCTTCAGTGCGATACGTGTACTCGTAGTGTTGTAGCTACAACGATCTGTCAAAATTGACAAGTTCATTGAAAAATAGAATTAAACCGAGAACATCTTCGCGGAATAATTTTTTATAATTTTAGAAGACAATTATCTCAGTAGTAGGAGGACATATGCTACCGGAAGAAACTTAGTTTCTTCCGGTAGCATATGTCCTAGTACTTGGGGTTTCAACTAAATACAAAAATAAATCATTCGTATATAAAATAACAAATTATAAGAAACTAATAACAAAGAATAACATCTGGTTTGTGGACTTTCGCGGTTGCTGTCTATACTTTCTTCATCTTGGCTTCCATGCCGAAACCGCATCTTCGTCAATACTGGCATCGACGTTTCGTCACTGCTAAGCCCCGAAGATGTCAGTGGTGACGAAATGTCGGTGCCAGTATTGAGGAAGATGCGGTTCCAGCTAGTAAACCAAGATGAAGAGAGTAAAGAATAACATCTATATTAAAATCAAAGCTTAGCTCTAAAAACATATTTAGCAATTAATACATACGCAATACCAGTTCTCGCGTACACTTTCGGCATAATCAAATAATCTAACACTGAATTAGAAGAGTTGAATTGCCTTAGTGGAACAAAATTAACAAAATATCGTATGCTACACCTGAACTATTGCATAGAACATATTAATACATCCAGAAACGAAGAAGACAGAAGTTTGATAGAAATACAAACATTGCACAATACACAAATACTAAATCTAAGCAAATACATTCAAAACAACACTCCAGTATACAAAGCAATTGTATTAACAGACAACAAATATATTGGGTCTGGGAAAAAGTTCGTGGCGTTTTTTCAGTAAAATTCAACTGGTCCCCGCATGGCGCGTGGACGAATTCATTTAAACTGAATATGCTCCATTATTATCGACAATGTTTCGCCATTTTTTTGGTAGATCCATGATCCCATCGGTGAAAAACTTCTTTGGTTTCTGGTCGAAAAACTGAATCAAGTAGTTTTCACAGCTTGTTGAAACCAACTTAATTCCATTGAGAGAGTTATGCAGAGATCGAAACAGATGATAGTCAGAGGGTGCTATATCCGGACTGTAAGGTGGGTGCATCAAAACTTCCAA